>JAHBCN010001536.1:0-115176 GCA_019359885.1 Listronotus oregonensis
AATCAAAGGAAGAAAAATTTTGGGTTTAAATTTAAATTTTGATAAGTGTGAATTAACTGTTTTATCTAAAGATCATTCCAATATACTATAAAATTTTTTTAAGTGTTGTTCCTAATCTGTCGTAATTCCCATTCCAAATTTTAATTTATTGGGAAGTGTTTTTTCGTCAAATGAAATTGAATACTAAATTTAAAAAAAGACAAATTTTTAAAATCTCAGCACCAAATTAAAATTTATAGACTAAATATTTCCTATTATTTACTAAAATATTCCTTTCCCAAACCCCTCGAATGTCTTATTTGTTAAGATGTTCACCTTGTTGAAATTCCAGAATTCTTTGTAATTTTGATAATGTATTCAAAGTTTAGTTCAAGACATAACAAATTGTGATATTTTAAATTTTTGGTTAAAAAGCACCTTCCAGTAAAATTTGGAGGTTTTGGAAAAAGAATACATCCACCCTGTCTATTTCTCCCTTTTTTAGGTTCAATCAATGACGTGTCAGGTTTATTTCCCAAAAATTTTACCTTCCTATATTCTTGCGACAGTAGATAATGATTTCAGAAATTTTTTTTAAAGATGGTTATCTGTTTGCAACCCAAAATAACCACAAGAATTCCCAAAAAAAACAGAAAGATTTTGACTTTTAATTTGCCCTCGTCAAAAAATATATTAAAAACATGTAGAAAAGTGAAGATAAGGCACGTCTACTTGCTCTTCGGGCCCCCTGAAAGTAATGTTTGGGATTAACGATTCCATTTTCTCTTGGGAAATTTGTTGACAACAAAACATTCCATATTTCCATCGCTCAACTTGGTCTGCCGTGTGTGGAGAGCACACCGGGTTTGGGGAAAATGCTGATATTTATGGCCTAATGGGTTAAGCTGCAAAAAAAGCGCAGGGCGTTCTTCTAACACAGTCAGATAAATGACATTATCAAAAGAGTCTGATTTTAGCTGAAAATCCTTCTGTATTAGACCCCTTTTGGAGTTTGCAGAAGCGAGGGAAAAAGGGGAGATGGAATGCCCTTTAATTCCCTGGAAATATGGAAAACAATTACTTTGGGCCCTACTTGCAGCCATACATTGCAAAATCCTATCGGGAAAAAACTTCTAATTTTGGGTGGGGCTGCCGTATTGCCGAGAATAAAAAACATCTGAAATAAAAAGAGCTTGAAGAACGCTTTATTTCTTTCCCTTTTTGTTGAAACTTTTGGTCCTTTGGGTGATGAGGCAAAGGGTTTTATTAATGAAATTTGCAAAAAATACAAAAAAAATCTCAAAGTTTCATCACCCAAAGAATTGGTTTAGCTGTGCGGGGGGAAATGCAGCATGGTCCTGGGAACAATCCAGGAAGACCTGGGATTAATGAATTTTATAATGTTTTTTTTTTTTAGAATATTGTTATTTGGTATTTATAAGATTATATATCTTATTTATTTACATGTAATAACGAATAAGATTTAATATGTTAATATATTTCATAGCTTAATTTCCCGGTAATATCTGCCAAAATATGCGAATTGGAGAATGTTTGTTTGAACAAAAAATAAAGACCGCCTTGTAATCTACAAAAATGGTCCTTATCCTTATTTTCGAAAAATCGATAGTTTTCGAGATAACGGGATCCAAAAGTTTCCTTATTTTAGCTGGCGCTTTACCGCTGGAATGCCGCTATCTTCATGGATTCACTTATAAGCGCGCGGACGAATTGTTCCATTACTCGAGCAATAATGTACATTTTTTAATCATTAAAAGTTTATCGGAATGGAAAAACCCGTACCTTCCATTGCATATGAGTTTGGGTTCAGTATCATTTTTCTAGAATATTAAAAAAAGCGGTCAAATTTTTTCAATATTTTGAGAGTATCTAATTAATTTATTCATATTTTTTGAAAAAATGATTCGTTATTAACATTTATTTTTTATAATGAGAATTTAGCAAGTGTTTAATGATCCCAGAAAATTTTCTTCACCATCTTTCTTGCGTTTTGATAAAAAATTGTTTTCCCCATCTGCATTTTTTAGCCGTCTCCGGAGTTCTAGAAAATCTAGAATAAACGCGAATCAAAAACTCATCATCGATTGAAATGCTTTTCAATGCACATCTTTTGAAAGCTTATATTGTTTAGTTTCCAAATGTACTTTTTTCTTTTAAAGTCCAATAATTTGTCAAAATCAGAGAAATTCATCACACCAGTGACTCGCGGACTCACAACTAACCACATCTATCCAGTTGGAATGATTTCAATTTTTGATCGACACAAAAATCTTTTCTTAATTTTGTATTTTGAAGATATACTATACGAAAACTCATTTTGACTTTGGAGGGCATTTTCAGGAGTTTAGTGAATCGTAATAAACTTTTTCTGGCTCGAAAGCATCCGCGAATACCTAAGAATTGCGCCACAAATGAAACCTGTGCAGATTTACTTACAGCTACTGGACTATAAGTAGTTATTAAAACATATTTGACGTCAATGAGTTTTGAAAAGTGTCTCTTTAAATGTCAAAATTAGAAAAAAACTGTTTTATGCCAAATTACCCTATTCGTTGTTAAATCTATGCTGGGTAATTGTAAAGTGCATCAAAATTACCCATAATTTTTGAATGAAATGTGTTTTTTTATAATTGCAAGAGTTTGTTTTAATATTTTCGAAAAAGCCCAAGGAAGGCATTTTCGTAAAATATGAAAACAAACGATTACGATGTGTAAAAAAACACGTTGAATGAAAAAAATATCTGGTTATTTTGATCCACGAGTGTAATTAATTTAAATCATTTTCCGAATTAATGGAGAACTTGAATCAAGTAAATTTAAATATTTTATTAAACAAAAAAAACTAACAGAATAAAAGACATTTCGTTAACAATATAAAGTTGTGATGCAATTTTCGAGTTCTGAAGTGCAAATACCGCTGTCATTTTGCCAAAATTAGACTCCTCTTATGGGAACTTTAACATATAGAGAAAAGGTTTTTTTCTGTGTCAATTTTGATGGATTTTGATGGATTAAATTACCTTTTACATTTATTTTGTTGCATATTTAATTGACCATAAATCGATTTATCCTAAATCTGAATAGAGAAGAAAATATTGATACTCAGAGACCTCGTGTCCTCACCTTTTGGTCTGACGTCACATTTAAAGGGTCATGCGCGGATATTAAATCGTAATTAGGCAAAAACTAATTTTTTCTTAGAAAAGATATTTAGCAAATGGTTCTTTAATTGGAAATGGAAGAGACCTGACGTGTTTATGGGGATTAAAATAAAAGTTATGCAAGGGGCCCGTTGTTGCTATATTTCAATTCATACTGTGGCTACTTATGTCGAGTAACTTGCAGACCTAAAAATATTCATATAAAAAATAAAATGTTAAATTTTTAAGCAACAATATGTAAAAATCTCTTTTTTTTTCAAGTTATTATTTGGAAGTTCCCAAGAGATTAGACAATACGAAAAATAAAAAAGAGAAAACTGTTTCACCCTAAAAGAAACACTTAATGAAGAGAAAACTGGCTTTTAGCCTTTTAAATTCAATTAAGGAAAGAAATCACCAGTCGTTTTCTACTTTTTAAGCTATTTTTTTTCTTATTCGCTTTTACTACTTTCTTACTTTGCGAAGGTAAATGTCCTCAAAATATCCCAGAGCGAAAAAGTATAAAAAAGTATGTTCAGTGAATAACAGTAAAAAAATATTTTCTAAAACGGCGAGGGTAAGAGGTAGAGAGGTAAAAGTATATATATATATATATATATATATATATATATATATATATATATATATATATATATATATATATATATATATAATATAAAAAAAAAAAAAAAAAAAAAGGGATGCGCAAAAGTCCAGATTAAAATTAATATCTTTTTAACCAGTAACTTAGGAAAACGCTGAAACACGTCAATTGATTTTAAATTGTACGCTTTTTTTGGCAATAAAAAAATATTTTTTTTAAACCCCCCTTAGCTGCAACCCTCCCCAATCCCTTCTTTCAAATGAAAACCCCATGTCGCTATGGGGCCTATTGAAAAGCTCGAAAAAAATGGAATCTGATCATTTTTTTTTTTTTAAAAAAAAAAAAAGTTAGAAATACCTACTTAGTGCTATCTAGGGGTAAATTAACGTAACAGATGCTGAAAATGCCCTCCCCCCTTTACTTGGGAGGCCCTTAGGCTTTTGGAAAAACCCGTCTAGGGAAATTTCCCGAATGGCCTAAAATGGTATGTTATGTGATTCCACTTTTAATTCTGTTTTCAGATTTCAATATTAGCCGGCCTATTTTGAAAAACCCTTTGTTTTTCCAGATATCCCCAAAAAAATAATTTAATGTCGTTAAGTCTGGGGATAGTGGCGGCCATTCAATTGTACCACGTCGTCCAATCCAGCGTCCTGCAAATATTTCATCGAGATATTCTCTGACGTTAATACCAAAATGGGGGGGAGCGCCGTCCTGTTGGAACGTAAAGTGTTTCAGTGGGGATATCTGGATCTGTTCATTGGGAAACATAGTGGCAGGCACTAATTCAAAGCGTAAAAAGTCTAAGTAGCGTGCAGCTGTAAGGTCCATCAAAAAAAGGCCCTAATATTCTGTTCTTGATGATGCCTGCCCATACATTTACTTTCTGAGGACGGGTGCGTATGAGTTTTGCTATCCAGTGTGGGTTTTCCTGACTCCGGGAAACGATAATTTTGCCCCGTTAACTACTCCATTTAAATAAAAAGTAGGTTTTTTTCCCAAAAGAGTATGTTTATGGAAACCCATTATTCCGTCACATCGCCTCATTATTTCCTCACAAAATTGCAAACGCCTGTCATAGTCATTTCCAAGAGTTTGGGCTGGATATACCTTATATGGGTGGTATTTTTCTTTTTTTCAAAAACCTCCCAATCGTACGTCTAGACGCAGGATTGTTTTGGGCTAATGAAACCGTTGACAAATGTGGATCTTCCTGCAGAGATACGGCAATGTTAATTTTTGATCTTCGTCTAAAAAATTGGGGGCCCCTTCTGGGCAAGTCCTTCACTGTACCATGTTCTTCAAATTTTGTGTAAGATCTTACTCACAGTAGCCTGGAAAATGTGATTTTCCCCAATATTTTGCATTAAATAAAGTACACACTTCACTTTTACTCCGCATTCTATCCCCACATCCCAACAATATTAATACTTTTGATACGCTGCCTCCCTGACAATACCATTTTTGTTTGGCAAATTAAAAAAGAACACTTTGAAGGATAAAATTAATAAAAAAAAAACAGATTTCAATTTTACCCCGAAATGCCACAATTTTAGAACTGAGTCAAAAAATTTCTTTTCAGGGGATTTAAAATTTTGGGACAAAAAATTTAACAACCTTTTTCTCTTTTTGAAGTACACTGCTCAACAATTGGTTTGATTATAACTAATTTTATGTGTAATTTTTTCTGAAAAAAAAAATTCCAAAGAATGTTGATGCTAGAATACGTTACAGTTTTACACATAATCAATAAAAATTTTTTGTGCTGCCTGCCCAGGATGGTCTGTTCTTAAAATTTGAATCTTTTAGAAACCAGGTACTGTGATCCAGAAAATTTTTGGGGCAGTGTACATCATCAATGCTGAATGCCACTCTTATTGTTATTTGCAACTTAATTCACCCGAGATAGCACTAACAATAAGTAGGTATTCTATTTTTGTTTTTAAAAAAGTTTTTTTCATTTCCCTTTGGGAACCGCATAAGTTTAAAAAGGTATTTGGGCAGATTCCCTTTTTTACGAGCTTTTCAATGAGCTCCTTTCACGACATAGGTTTGCATTTGAAAAAAAAAAAATTGGGAAGGGTTGGAGCTAAGGGGTTGAAAAAAAATTTCATTTTATTGCCAAAAAATGCAGTACAATTTAAAGTCAATTGACGTGTTTCAGCGTTTTTTCCTAAGTTACTGGTTAAAAAATTATTAAAATTTTTTTCCGGGCTTTTTCGCATTCCTGTATATATATATATATATATATATATATATATATATATATATATATATATATATATATAATATATATATATATATTATATATTATATATATATATATATATATATATATATATATATATATATATATATATATATATATATATATATATATATATATATATATATATATATATATATATATATATATATATATATATATATATATATATATATATATATATATATATATATATATATATATATATATATATATATATATATATATATATATATACAGGGTGTTTCAAAAAACAGGGCCCCACGTCGGGTAATTTTTTAACTAAAAAATAATAAAAAAAGTCCTATAAAAGGCCCGGGAAACGCATGGTTTCAAATACAGGGAGTTAAAGTTTTATTTTTTTTTTTTTTCAAATGACTTAAATACCACTCAACCGATTTTAATGAAACTTTGGAACTTGAAAGGGTATTAATAAAGTGCATAGTTTTGGGAAAAATCTGCTTCCACCCGCGGCAGTGGCGTGCGTACGGGGTAACTGTAAAAATGTATTTAGAGAAAGAATATGTGCGCCACTGACTTTTGCCAATTTTGATGCAAGTTATGAAGCTTATTACATAACCCCGTTTTTTTTGGGCTTTTTTTCGTTTGGGGTTTTCCCCTTTACCAGATATGGTTAATTTTATAAAATGTGCAAAGTACCCATTCGTCGGCGTAATGAAAAAGAATCTAAAACACCATGATTATTCAAAAACTCTTGTTTTTGTACAATATACAATTGACTTAAAGCTAAAAAAAAGTTGAAAGTGACCACCATTGGCGTTGTTACAAGCTTTTAAAACCTTTCTCCGAAAAGATCGTCTTACTATTATGAAAATATTGTGATTTTCCCTCTAATGATGACAAATGCATTTTTTATTCTTTCCAATAATTCTTCTCGTGTATTTAATGGTGTTTTATAAACTATTTCTTTAATGACCCCACAAATAAAAATCTAGTGGATTCGGTCCGAGATCGAGGTGGCCATGGCACCGGACCTCCACGACCAATCCATTGGTGACCGTATGTGTCAGCTAAATATGTTCTTACAACTCCCGAAAAAGGGCGGGACCGTCAGCTGGAACCACCTTGTACCATTTCTCACAAAAAGTGGTAGTAACTCCCAATCATTTTGAAAAAAAATTTAAATATGATTTCTGTTCAAGACGATTGGTAGAACAACAGGACCTTTTAGGGTGATCAATAATACCAGCCCAAATATTGAGGGAAAAATTGATCCCGGAATTTGCTTACTTGAGAGAGTGAGGGTTTTCATTGGCCCATGTATGTAAATTGTGAAAATTTACTATACCTTTTGCGTAAATGACGCCTCATCAGTGAATAGTACACGTTTTGAAAAAAGATGGTCGGGCTCAGTTTGTTTAAGAACCATTGACAAAAAATTGCCCCGGTAGAAAGTGTCTAGGTAGAAGTTCCCGACACGTGTAAAAATGATAGGGATATAAACTTTGCTCCTTCAGAGTTCTGTCAACTGATGATGCCGAAATATTTCCCAATTCAAGGGGAAAAAATTTCGACTTGTACTTTGGATCACGTTTTAACTCTATTTAAATTCCTTTTTCGACTTATAGTTCGGGGGTATCTTTTAAAACCTTTTTAAAAGGGTTTTTAAAAAACCAGTTTCTCTTAAATGACTTACAATACGTGGAAAAATATTTTTACCAGAAATTCTTCGGGGATAAGTTTCCTGATAAACTCGCACAGCTTGTCTAGCATTTTGATTTGTTTGTCCATAAATTAACAAAATATCAGTCAATTCGGCTGGAAGTGTAGCGATGAAAAACCCTCTTTATAGGGGGAAATAAATTTTTGAGCAGCTTTTTCTAAACACGAATCAAAAAATAACGAAAAAACAAACAAACACGATCAACAAATAACTAAAATCGAAAAAAAATGCTAAATTTAAAGAATAACACAAACCACTTTTGATTTTTACAAAGCACTTTTAAAATTTTTGAATTTAGAGAACTTCAAAAACTACAGTTTCTTGGCATTATACGATTTATTTTTGAAAACGCCGACGAATGGGTACTTTGACATTTTTATAAAATTAACCTAAGGGAAACCCTAAACGAAAAAAATAGCAAGAGGTAACTTTTGTGGTTTTTGTAATAAGCTTCATAACTGGTGCATCAAAATTGGCAAAAGTCAGTGGCGCACATATTCTTTCTCTAAATACATTTTTACAGTTACCCCTTACGCACGCCACTGCCGCAGCTGTAAGCAGATTTTTACTTAAAACTATGTACATTATTAATACACTTTCAAGTTCTAAGTTTATTAAAATTTGTTGAGTGGTATTTAAACCCTTTTAAAAAAAGAAAACAAAATTGAAACTTTAACTCCTGTATTTCGGGAAAACCCTGCGTTTCCGGACCCATGTGCATAGGACTTTTTTATTATTTTTAGTAAAGAATTACCCCACGAACGATGGTCCATGTTTTTGAAAATGATTTTATATATATATATATATATATATATATATATATATATATATATATATATATATATATATATATATATATATATATATATATATATATATATATATATTTAATTAATTAATTAAAATTAAAACTGTAAAAAAATTAAATAAAACTCCTGGCAAGACAAATTCCAGCAAAAAAACTTTCTATCTGAACAACACCTGAAAAATCATTAAGAAGTAAAATTTTTTAAAAAAAATATTTCTACAAAATTTTTTATGGGGCAAAATCAATAATTAAAATTAAAACTGTAAAAAATTAAATAAAATTCCTGGCAAGACAAATTGCAGCAAAAATTCTATCTGAACAACACCTGAAAAATCATTAAGAAGTAATTTTTTAATATATTTTTACAGAATAGTTATCTGTAAATTGTTCCACAAGTTTTGAACATTTAGACAGTACCTAATATAAACTAATTTAGTTACAAGAAAAACACTCGCTTTAAATTGTTCAGTGTTCTGTGTTTTCCTGAAAATTCAATAAGAAACAGACATTAAGTGAATTCTAGCTGCAAACGTAAACTGCCCTGTAGTTTTCGCAAGACCTCAATCGTGTTTTTTACCGGAAGTTTTACGTTAACGGTCACATCTGGATAGAATACGGAGAAAATCACGTGCTATTGCCGCCAAGCGCGGCAAAAAAGTCAAGGTAAGTAAATAAAGAATTTATTCAATTACCTGTCGTATGTTTTGAAAAAATCTTACTTAGCTGTATAGTAATTTTGTAAGTTTTTTTTATTTTTTAATTTCCAGTCATCTGAAAAAATATTTTTAAAATTACTTGTTTTGTAAAAAGTGGCAATAATAGAACTCTTTTAACCAATGACATGTATCCTATATTACAACTGTTAAATTATATCTGTCAAAAATACCACATCGCTCATAATAACATCAGATAAAAAAAATCTGTCAAAATAATTTCTTCAAAAAATGGCACCTGTCGAAAATGACGATTTATTTAAAACATGTTTTTCGTGATCTTAGGGGACCTAAACAATAATTTTCTTATTTCATATATGTATACATAGGTACAGTTGCGGGTAAAAAATTCCGGACACTTAGGCAATTAAACTGGTAAAAAAATATGATTTTTAAAAATAAGTAATATTTTTTTTTAACAAAAAGAAAAATGATTACTAAATGAATGTCAACGGATAATATATTTAGAACAGATTATTTTTTAATAAAATTTAGGAGTGCAAACTCTTTTACAAAAATTGACCGGTTTATAAGTATATTACATATATCTTTTTCAAATCTATAAAAATAACAAAAAGATATAAAAATATTAAGAATATTAGTGATTTTATTTCGCCGTTTTTGTTGATAATTAGCTCCAAACTCTTAGGCATGGATGCTATCAGTCTTTGGATATGATGTGCTTTATAGTTGTTTCATATTTCCTTAAATTATTCCATGAGTCGTATGCATTTTGTGGACAAAAATCATTGGCCTTATTTATCGTTTCGACAATATGACCCCAAAAATTTTCTAGGGGATTTACATCTGGACTCCTTGAGGGCCAATGTAGTAAACTTATATTATTTTCTCGCCTCCAGTCAGCAACTCTTCTTGCCGTGTAAATAGGGCAGTTGTCTTGTTGATAAATGAAGTTTAGCTAAGAAAAGATATTAGTTAATAAGGTTAACATAATATTTTGTAAAATATCAATATAAACTTCTCCTGTAAGTCTTCCATTAATGCGGTGGCAAAGCCCAAGGCCTCTGCAGTCATATATATCCCCACACATTAACTGAAAATATACCACTGGTTTTAATTGTTTGGGTATACTTCTCTTCAAATCTTGTGCTTCGAGGTTTGCACACTCTAACTCGCTCATTATAACAAGATTGAAAGGTCTTCTCATCCGTAAAAATGACATTTCTCTAACACCAAAACCTTTTCTTTAATTACTGCAAAGTAAGTCCCACTCTCTGCTCTTTGTTAACAGCCGTTAAAAATGGTTTCTTGACAGCAGCACGATTTCTTAAATTGGGTCTTTTCTTGACACGGCGTCTTGCTACCCAAAGAGATCCAGAAAATTCTGTTTGTCTATGTGCTTCCACCACTGTTTAGAATGGATGGTTTTCCAAAAAAGTAACCAGTCTATTATCTTGTTCTTAGTTTGCTACTTGTAAAATAGTGGATAAATTCGATAAAAACTTAGGGAGTAACTTTTGAGAAAAACGTTCATACCCATAAAGTTTAATTTCTTCTTGCGCATTTTCCCGATATAACTGATATATACAGGATGATTTCTATGGAAGGTAAGATATCATGTATATTTTTTTAACGGTAACATCCATTTTTTACTTAAGGAGTTGGAAGGAGCACATTTCATCCGATAAGATAATCTTAAGTATGGGTAAAAAACAAACAGAAGAGAAACGTTTGTACAGTTTTAAAATACTAATTTTATTGACAATAAAAATTCCAAAAACAACTAAATTAAAAGTTTAAATTGTGCAGAGTTGGCTGCTTTACAATTACCTTGACTATAAATATTTGATTGCTGTCAGCTGTCCATAATTTGATATTAAACTTCATTAAATAGTCCTTCAACTTAGTTCTTTAAAGAATTCATTTTTAATTTTTATTATTTTTTAACAAATGGTTACATTAATGGAATAAGAATTCTTACCAATACTGAATTTGAAAATCGGATGCGTAGCCAAAACAAAGTAAATACATTTCTTAACGGAATTTGTCGTGATGATAATTTCGTAAAGAACATAATTTTTTTCAACGAGGCTACCTTTTCCTTTAACGGTCATGTCAATAGGTCTAGATTTAACAGCCCTGAATTACTTTTTAAGGGGATACTTAAAAACAAAATGTACTTTGGAAAGCCAGATAAATTAAAGAAAGAATTCCTCACGAAAAGAAATTTATAACTACTTAAGGTACTAAAAATGTTTAAAAGGAATTTATTAATTATCTTGCTACTTTCAAGCAACCAACTGTGCTCCATTTGAGCATGTAATTAAGTTGTTTTTAAAGTTTGTACTGCCATTAAAATTAGTATTTTGAAATTCTAAAACGTTTTTTTTTTTTAATTTCATCCATACTCAAAATTAACTTATCCCATGTAAAATTTGTGAGACGTTTTGTCTTCAAGCTGCTATCATCAACTTTGGTTTTTTAAATACGGTCCTGAATTTTTTATTACGTATTTTAAGAGCTTTTAAGATCCCAAAACTGATGATGAATCTCACTTATTCTAAAAATTCATATTATATGTGTTAGAGAGAGACAGAAAATAGATTTTAGGTAGAAAAAAATTTAAATAATTTTCCTGAATAAGTGTGATACATCATTGGTTTTGAGATCCCAAAAGCTTTTAAAAAACGGGATAAAAAATCCAGAGGCGTATTTAAAAAAAAAACAAAGTTGATGATGGCAGCTCAAGGACAAAACGTCGGTGTGTAAATCTAATAACACTGTCTTGTAGAACAGAAAAAGTAGTAATAAGAATGTTAAATTTATTTTCTAAAATCTATTTAAATAGAGTCATAAAAAATAAAATTGAAATCGCATATATTAGGTATTTTCCAAAAATTTTCGTATTTAAAATTTTTAAACTTTTAAGGTGGCATCTGATCAGCATCAAATTTCACAACTTTGCCTTCATTTAATCGACCTCTTATCTATTCAAGTCTCCGAGGTCCCAATGATGAGAATCGAATTTAGGACATACTGTATAAATAATACTAAGCTAGTGTAACAAACAAAAGTGGCAACAAAAAAGTAAATTTATTTTTAAGTTTCTCCTTAAATAACGCCACGAAACAGTAAAGCCGATACACAAGGATACCATTTGTTTTGGATATATGCCAATATTTCGAATTTACATTTTACTGAAATACGTTACATTGCTTCAATTTCACCTCCTTCGTATCCCAATAGTGATATCTATATCTACATATATATCTGTAGCTACATTTATTTTCTTGTAATTTATATGATTAAAATATTTTAAATTACGTCGGAAAACACAATTAAACAAAGAGCTTAAGGTTATAACATACGGCGTATACTTCGCGATATACCTAATAAATAAACGTGAATAAACAGAAACGAAGAAAACAAACATAAACAAATAAACAAACATTACACTATCGGATTTCAGGCGACTTTATTAGTTTGAGTGAAACGTCAAACCATGGAAAAATAATTTTCTTTACATTGTGTTCCCTGATGGGAAGAAAAAACATATTAAAGAGAATAATTTGATATATGGTTTGTTCTAATATAATTAAACCGGAAAATATACTGATATTTGTTGTGAGTTTATTGGGAATATTTAAAAATGTTAGATGAAAAATCTACCGACGAAAAGAAGTCACACATGGCCATTTTGCTGGTGCATCATATCCTCTTTATAACAATACCTATACAAACTTAAAAAAAATATATGTATTCTTTTTTGTGAACGCTTTAAATGATTTTTAATTTACAAAGAAAATAGTTATTAAATTAATAGCAAAGTCAATTATACTAGAAACATCCCAAACCATGACATTTAGCAAAAGCTAGATGTCACCAATTGAAAATTGTGTAGATTAGGATTCTGTAGATTATAATCCTGGCTTTTTTTAAGTTAAATAATAATAATTTTTTTTGCGTATTCTATTTTAAACTGTTATTTATTAGAAGATATAATCGCTAGTTTAGTTTGATTTTTCGCACAAAATTTGTTGGTATCTCATACTTTTTAAAATTGTGTAAAAGTATTTTTTTAATATATAGGTTATTTTTTATATAGTTTTTACGTTTTGCATAGATTTAGTTTAACTTGATATTTAGTTGAAAACAAAAATTTTAGATACTAAGATATAATTGCTAGTTAAATTCTTTTATGCAAATAAATAATGGGCACGTCATATTTTCTAAAATAATGAGGAAAAAAATAACTTGATTTAAAATATACAGTGTGTCCAAGATAATAAAAATGTTGGGGATCTCCAAAACGGTAAGAGATAGGTGGGTGGTTTGAATTTAGCAAAGTTGCGTATTGGGAAGCTTAATAATATACCGTCGAAAAATTAAAGTTATATTTCGTACCTCTGGAAATATTTCCAAAAAAACGAAAATTTTTCGTTTTTATTTCTTTACTATTTTATTTTAAAAGTAAAAATATTTTAAAAATACTTTCTCATTGGAACTTTTGCGCTTTATGTATTGGTCAAGTCAAAAAATTCTTACGACGTTTCGTTTTACTTAAACCATCATCAACTTGATTTTTTAAATACGGCTCTTGATTTTTATTTATTTTTTTGAACCCTATATTATCTTATTTACAAAAACGTAACACTTAATATTTACTTAACAAATATGGAACGCCCCTATAAAAAATCATGTGCGTTCCTTGTCTAACTCATTGTTTCTTATGGAAAATATGTTTATTTCACAGAAAAAATATCAAGTGCTATACCCCATTGTAATTAGGATTAAACCTGCTTCAAAAAAATGCAGTACACAATCGAAGACCGTATTTAAAAAAGAAGTTGATGATGGTTTAGCGGAAACGAAACGTTGTAAGAAATTTTTGACTTCACCAATAGATAAAGCGCAAAAAGTTCAATAAGGATGTATTTTTAGATTTTTTCCAACTTTTAAAATAAACTCGTAAAATAATAAAAACGGAAATTTCAGTTTTTTTGCCATATTTCTGAAAGTACAAAATATAACTATAATTTTATAACGGTATATTATTGAGCTTCCCAAATGCGCAACTTTAACAAATTTAAACTACTTACCAATCTCTTTGGCAATCCCCTAGCTGTTTATTCTTATCTTAGAAATATTGTATATTTATTTTTTAGGGCGAAGGTTGTTTACAATATAATTTAGGCTTAGATTGCTTTTACAATTCTAAATATTCGGCACGTCAAACTCTTTTAAATTATGCACTAACAAGTCTTTTTCTTCCCTGGGAGCCGTCTTGATTCACTACCAGCAGCGTAGTCCCATAGACTTTTTGTGCCTAATCTCCCATTATCTTTAATATCAATTCTTCCATTAGTTTTGTTCCCTTTTCAAGTCTGTATAACCCCGAGACTGGTTAATTGATATATTCCTGTGGGCTCATTTCTGGTTGCCCAAATAATGCCTGTCCTTTGTGATTCAATGCTTCACATTCGCACAGGATATGATAGGCTGTTTCTTCCCCTCGTCGCACATTCTGCAACTTAGGTCCCCATTGTATGAGCTTATCGTGTGTAGGTGTCCTCTTAGGTTATCATGCCCTGTTAAAAACCTTAATATTATGCGAAGTCTTTTCCTACTTTGAGTAGTTCTGCCTTCGTTCTTTTGGATGGGCCTCTTATGAAGCTTTTTTTAAGTCTAATTCTACTGAGGTTTCCCCAGTATTCCTCGTGTCTGTTTCGGATCCATTTCCTGGTTTGCCCTCGTGCTGTGGTTTTGGTTACTTCAAGGGCAGGATCTGGCCCAAAGTATGGTGTAGATGATCCCTGTCTCGCTAGTATATCCGCTTTTTCGTTGCCTTCTATCCCCGAATGTCCTGGTACCCACAAGAGAGTAACTCTGTGGCGTTCTCCCAGAACTTCCAGTTCTTTTTGTCATTCCCATGTCAGCTTGGAAGTTACCTTGGGGTTTACTAGTGCCCCCAGTGACGCTTGGCTGTCTGTTATTATGCGGATCCGCTTGTTTTTATAAGCCCTTCTGTTATTTTCTTTTGCACAGTGCAGTAAAGCATATATTTCCGTTTACTACTACTATTAACAAGTCTTAGGTAATAAATTAATTTTGATCTTTTTATTATTCCTTACCGTTTGTTGTATGATATACATCCTGTATTAAAGTGACTAATCCACTCCAACCTACATAAATTATCGTTGTTTATAGTTTACGAATTTGTCTAGCTGTTCTAGAAGTGGTTGACTGTCAGAAGCAGATCTTAAATTAGCATTTTCACAACATCGCATTGTAACTGAACTGTAACGGAGTTGCCACGACCTTTTACTAAGTGGAGCGACGTATTTTAATTTTACGGAATTCAATTTAACTCCAATTGCTCAAGCGTGTATTTACAAATGAAAATTGAAGGTTTTTGCTTATACAGCATAAAATAAAATTGGCTAAGGATAAATTATTCTTGAAAGATGCACATTTCAATATACAGTTATATGGTGTGTAATTCGTAAAATTATTTTTTTTTAAATCTTGAGACGATCCACGTAGGCTTAAAACCTAAGTTTTAACATACCGCAAGTGTCTTGAGTTGAGTAAGTTTATTAAAAAGAGAGTTAAGGGGGGGGGGGTAGAGTTTGTTCGGTCAAAAAATAAATATTTTCAAGAATTTTTTTTATAAAATATTGTTATTATTTTGAAAATAAATATATTATAATACATAATTTGAGTAATATTTAAAACAATGGTACAAACATATAAAGAAAAAACAAATTGTTTTAATTAGTTAATTAGTTTATCTCTCAATTGATGTCGAGTTATTTTATATTATATTAATTTTTAAATATTTTGCGTCATTTTGAAGTTAAAATGTATTGTAATTTATAATTGTAAGATTGATACCAATTGAAAAATTTAAACAAAAACCCGACGCCACTTGATAGTTATATGTATGTAGAATATGTGTACAAATTTTTTAAACGTTTGGTTTAGTAGTCTTTTCGGAATGGTGGTCACCGACTTTAAAAATTACATGTTTGGAAAGATCGATTTGAAGTTATGTACCGGGTGTTTCACTTAGAGAGGTAGTCGGCTATATCTCAGAAACTACTAATAGTATAACTTTCGGGAAAAAATTTTTAGATAAAAGCGACCAAGAGAAATTGCTGAAAATTATTTTCAAGTCTGTGGGATGGCCGCTAGGGAGCGTAAGGGTAACATCAAAACATAAAAATATACATTTCTCAAAAAATATCAAATAAAGTGTGTCAATAAGTGGTGCTATTTTAATCTTTAATGTTCTCTAAACAAAGAAGCTTCAGGTGCAATTTTTGTCAGTTCTAAAATAAAGTGGTGGGGTAAGGTTAAAGTTTAATTTATAAAAGTGCTAATAACTTCGGTTTGCTTTAACCAAATTTAGTGAACTTGGTCTCGCTTAAAAGAGCATTTTAAGCATTATTTTCAGGTCTATAAACTATTGCTACACTCATCTCACAAACCCCGCTAGAGGGCGTCAAGGTAAAAACTAACTTATTTTACGAATTTTTTTGAAAAATTTAAATACAATGATATATACCTTTTTCCATATTTATATAGAGAAAAAAAATCCAAACAAAACGGCAAAAACCGCAATTTAATATCTCTTTTCAAACCGAATATATTAGCAAAAATATAAATACGACATAGAGACGTAACGCATTTAACGACACAATGTTTTCTACTGGCCGATTTTTTTAGGTAAGAATTAAATTTAGAAATTTTTACAAAATCTAATGATATACTACATAATTTTTACTTATTTTAACCATTTAACGATATTAGACAACATTAGATAATTACCAACTTATAACTGTAATAATCCATAAAGCGTGGTCCCTTATCAAGTTAGCTTTGAAAACAAAGGATGCTGAAATGTCAAAAATCCAACAATTTTGTATTTCAAGATATTATTTTTAGTGTTGTGCTATTGTGTTCTTTAAAAATGCCTTTGTTGCTTAAAGAAGCAGTTGATATTATTGCTATTTATTTTAAGTGTCTACAAAATGCGACAATAGCTGCAAGGCTCTATGCATTGAGATATCCTCAGAGACGCCGGTACGGCAGCCGGCAGCAGAATGTTCACTTGTGTAGCAAATCGCTTTTGTACCACGGGAAGTGTTCTTCGCCCCTTACGCCCTAGAACTGAGCATAATGTCATCAACGTTTTAGCTTATGTAGAGTTTAATACTCAAGCAACAAAGGCATTTTTAAAGAACACAATACAACAACATTAGATAATTACCAACCTATAACTGTAATAATCCATCGAGCGTGGTCCTTAAATAAAGGTTAGCTTTGAAAACAAAAGAATGCCTGAAAGGGACCAAAAATCCAACAATTTTTATTTCAAAATATTATTTTTATATTTTGAAATTAAAAATTGTTGGATTTTGATATTTCAGAACTTTTGTTTTCAAAGCTAACTTTATAAGGACCACGCTCGATGGATTATTACAGTTATAGGTTGGTAATTATCTAATGTTGTTTAATATCGTTAAATGTGTTTAAATAAGTAAATATCATGCAGTATGTCATTAAATTTTGTAAAAATTTATAAATTTAATTTTTACCTAAAGAAATCGGCCTAGTAGAAAACAATGTGTCGTTAAATGCATTACGTATCTATGTCGTATTTATAATTTTGCTAATATATTCGGTTTAAAAAGAGATATTAAATTGAGGTTTTCGCCGTTTTGTTGCGATTTTTTTCTCTTTATAAATATATAAAAAGGTATATATCATTGTATTTAAATTTTTCAAAAAATTTCGTAAAATAAGTTAGTTTTTAACTTGACGCCCTCTAGCGGCGTTTGTGAGATAAGTGTGGCAATAGTTTATATACCTGAAAATAATGTTTAAAATGCTCTTCTAAACGAGACCAAGTTCACTAAATTCGGTTAAAGCAAACCGGAGTTATTAGCACTTTTCTCCACCACTTTATTTTAGAACTGACAAAAATTACACCTGAAGCTTCTTTGTTTAGAAAACATTAAATATTAAAATAGTACCACTTATTGACACACTTTATTTGATATTTTTTTGAGAAATGTATATTTTTATGTTTTGACGTTACCCTTACGCCCCGTAGCGGCCATCCCACAGACTTGAAAATAATTTCCAGGAATTTCTCTTGGTTACTTTCATCTAAAAAAAATTCCCGAAAGTTATACTATTAGTAGTTTCTGATATATAGCCGACTACCTCCCTTAGTTGAACACCCGGTACGCTTAGCGCAGGTAGCTAAAAGGTGCGCAAAACTAAGTGTTGGTTAGAGCAATGGTCATTGAAACTATCATAAATCCGTCAATTTGGCTCCGATTGACCTCAAAATTTAATACAATATTTTTAAAATATTATACAGGGTTCCCCATACCTATTTTGATATTAAAATAAATTCTATATGAGATAAGTTAATACGTTTTTTTTATATTATTATCTTCTTTGGCCTTTGTGATTTGAATCAACATATTTTTAATCAAGTAGGCACCTGTCACAAAACCAGGAAACATTGATTTTCGTAAAAGGTCATTTTTCTAATAAAGCATAATTACGTTTGAACACATAATTTAATGTTTATTCTGAATTCTCATGGATTATTCAGTTCAAAAACGAGTTTTTTGCGTAAAAAAATAAAGAGTAACTTAATAGAAGAAGATGAAGCGACATACCGCTAAAAACTCTAAAAGAGTTCTGCGAGAAGTGTTTAATGGCCGACTCATTCACCATTTGGGGATTTAAAATGGTTTTTAAGGTCCCCGGACTTAACTGCACCAGACTTATTTTCTGTTGGGCTATTTAAAGTCAAAGGTTTTTGCAACTCGTCCAGAAAACATCCAGGATCTTAAAGTCCGAATTCCTGAAGAGGTCCGGTAAATAGATCAGGTTTTCCTTCAACGTGTCATGAATCATAATGGCACTTACTTAAAAGACGTAATTTTTAAAAGTTTGGATAAGTCGTATGTTATAGTAAATCCCAAAGAGTGAATTGTAATTAAATGTAATAAAATGTTAGTTTTATACAAATAAAGTAGGAAGTTCGGGGCCAATCTAGATGCAGTGCTGGGATGCATAAGATGACACTTGAATTCTTTAAAATTCTTTATTGTGTTGCAATATCTTCTTACACAATAATACATTATATCTATGACTAATAAACTATAAAAAATGTATAGTTTATTATTAACAAATTTTCGTTAAATTTTTCTAAATATTGTCATTAAATATCTGTTCCAACATATCACATTGCGTCCGATCTCCAACTTGGCTCATTGCGATTTCACACAAATAACTTCTTTTGCAATTATTATCACAACCCCATTGAACTGCTAAGTCGGAATTACGATATCTAAATCTAAAATAAAATAAATCTCATTATGTACTTTTTCGGCGATTTTCTATTTATAAGTATTATTAACGTATACAAAATCATTCATTAATAGCTCCAATAAAGCATGATTTTCGTATAAAAAACGATTGTAGGATAGGCAACTAAAATAACGCAAAACAAACAATGGGTATATAACCTTCTCTTTCAAATCACAGTTAATAAATGATCTGTCAACTTGGTTGCCTAAAATTAAAATAAATCTCAAAAACATCTTAAAAAATTATGATTTTTACAATTTAATAACAAAACGACCCCAAAAAAACATTGTAACTAATTTAAGAATTAATTGAGGATTAATGATCTAATAAATAGCTATAAACCGTAATAAAATAGCTATAAATTATAACATTTAAAATTTTTAAAAAATATTATCATATAAATAAGACTTAAAATTTTTAGAAAACTAGATAACATAAAAGAAAGATATACAGGGTGTCCGGAATTTCTGTATATAATTTTATAACATACACCTGACAAAATTGTACAATTTTTATCAACTTGGTCTTATCTTTAATAGCTGCTATTAAAAAGATTTTTTTAAATTTCTATAGTATATACAGAAGTATACTATACAGGGTGTCCCACGACGAACCGACGCGGTCGATTTTTCAAAAACTTAGCAACGGAAAATTTTGAAAATTTGGCTGTTTACTAATATCAATGAGAGCAACTTGTCTAAAATATTTTCAAGATGGTGGCCCTTCCGGTTGTCCCGGGGGATGTCCCTTATTTTTAATGGAATCCCTATATATTATTGTTTTTTTGTTCCCCCCCAGAAAATTCTAGATATTTTTGTTAAAAATTATACCTAATCTAACCTTTTCGCTTTTTGAATTTTATGAAAAAAATGACGTTTGCAGACCCCAAATGGGGAGAAATTTTTTCCTTACGGCATACTCTATTATTTTTTGGTTGAATTCCTTGAAAAAGGGCCCAATTTTTTTCTATATTGAGTGGATATTTTGGGTGAAATTTTAATATAGGGTGACTAAAAATTAAGTACAAAAATAAACTAAAAAAAAACAAAAGTAATTTTTTTTAAAGGAAAACCCCCCCTTTTTTTATATTTTTATCGTATTTACATTAAAAAAAGGTAACTTTTTTAAAAATGGTCTTTTCCCGAAAATGCATTTTTTTCGAAATAATTGACAATTTAACATTTGTATTGTAAAAGTGCAAAAATTTTTTTAATTTTGTTTTAGTGGTCCATAAGGCGGGACGCGGCAAAAAAAGAAAGGGCCCACTAATAACAAAATTCCCAAAACCCACTGCCTTTTTTAAAAGGACGGTAAATAAATCCCTTTTTTTATGGGCTTGGGTTTTAAAATTTTTTTGGTGGTATTTTTTTTTACTATTCAAAAAATATTATAATATACCGTTGACGATTTCGTCAGTTTAGTTGCTTTTTTGACGGTATAGCGGAAGTTGTTTACTTAGTTTTTTTTTTTTTTGGACATGGAAAAAAAGGAAATATTTTATTATTGTATAATTTAAAAACTGTTTTTATAAAAAACTTTGAGATGCCAGTTTTTTTTTTCTGATAATTAAAAAAAAATTTTTTTTTTTTTTTTTGTGCTCAGATAACATTGCAAAATGTGCCGTCCTTTTAAAAGGTCAGTGGTAAAAAGGGGGTGCTTTTTTTTTGGGATAAAAAAAACCGTTGACACTGAATGAAGTTTTGGGGAAGAGATTGAACTTTGGGGGATAACGCGGGAGTCCTGATTCATTGGTAGTTTTTCCCCCCAGTTAACGCCAATGAAGATTTGACAGATGAAGACTTGGCGATGACGAATATGTCGTGATGGACAATTTTCCAGGGAGTTTGTTAAAACCCAAAACCGAGCCGGTTTTCAATAAAGTTCCTAAATTAAGCCTCTAGAGAGGTTCCGATGATGCGTGACAAATTTCTTTCAAGTTTTATGAAATGAAAAGAGGCGAAAGCAGGAAATTGGGTTAAAAGAAGATTTAACGAAGTTTCGTTTGGCAAAACGACGCCGTGGTGAAAAATATTCTAACCTTTTTCACATTTTCTCTTTTTTTTTGGGGGGAAAAGAAACCCCAAATACACCAATATCTATGCTGTCAACATAACAGAAATGACGATTAACCTTTTGATTATTTTTCCTCTTGGGATCTGCTTTTTTTCTAAGAGACAGAGGATAAAAAACCCCTGGAACTCTAAGAGAAAACCGAATACCCGTTCCTCTGACATAATCGGCCACAGAACTAAAAAAAAAAAAAAAAGGGCTTTTTGTATGCATTAGAAAAAAAAGGGAAAAACCCTTTAGTCTGCAGATGGAACGACAATAATATCGTCACAATTTGTTCTAATTGTGATTTTATGCCAACAAGTAATGTGTCAAGGTTTTTTAAAAAAAAAAAAAAGATCCGTACCTCAGCCACAAAAAAAAAAAAAATACAATCAAAATATGGGTGGTAGAGCAGACCAAAAAATAAGTTTCTATAGAGTCAATATTTGAGGCAAAAAATGGTATTTCCCCCTCATTACCCACTGTCTTGATATGGCTATTCAAATGCATGGCGGGTTTTGCCACTGGGGGGGGAAAAATGAAACAATATAATTTTTTTAAGATCGCTTGCGACAGGCACTGAAAAAACATAAGAAGCCAAAACGAGGCCCGTACGGTCCCCTGCTCATACAGAGGGCTTCCCGATTGATGGAAAAAATCATCTTATCGTATACAAGAAAAAAACCCAAAAAGATGTCGTCCGTGCCATAAAAAAAAACAGTTTAGATGTAATAAATGCAAGTAGGCTTGCATCCCAAATTTTGTTTCTTTAAATTTCATACACAATAAAAAAATTTTTGGGGTTTTTACTTTTTTAGTAGTTGTTTATATATATATTTATTTTTAATAAAAATATATATATATATATATATAAAATAATATATATATATATATATATATATATATATATATATATATATATATATATATATATATATATATATATATATATATATATATATATATATATATATATATATATATATATATATATATATATATATATATATATATATATACTTATATCCATTTATATTTTCATGTGTCCTTTTTATTTTGTACCTATTTTCCCCCTGCCCTTTTATAAAGGACGGTAAATATTGAAAAAACTAATCATAATACAAAAAAGTTTTAAGGAGAATATGTTCAGTAGGTCCTAAATGGTCTTTTTTACAAAAACAAAAACTTTCCCAAAAAAATAATAGTTTCGGTCACATCTGGGTTAAAGAGCCTTATAGCCCCAAATACAAAATGTTAAATTGTCAATTATTTCAAAAAACTATGCATTTTCGGAATAGACCACTTAATACAAAGTTTTATTTTTTATGGCTAAATACGATAAAATATAAAAGGGGGGGTTTCCTTTTAAAAAATTAACTTTTACGTTTTTATCAGTTCATTTTTGTACTTAATTTTAGTCACCCTGTTTAATTTACTTTTAAAATATCCGCTCAATATACAAAAAAATTCCCTTTTCACAAAAATTCAACTCAAATTAAATAATAGAGTATGCCGTATGGGAAAATTTCCCCCTTATTTTGGGTTTCGGAAACGTCATTTTTGACATAAAATTTAAGATATGTCGAAAACGGTTAGACTTAGGCATAGCATATTATTTACAAAATATATCTAGAATTTTCTGGGAAATTCAAAAATGCAGTAATATATAGGGTGTTCCATTAAAAATAAAGAAGTTAGCATCGACTTCCGCTACAACCGGAAGTACCACCATCTTGAAAATATTTTAGTCGAGTTGCTCTCATCGATATTAGTAAACTAGCAAATTTTCAAAAATTTCCGTTGCTAAATTTTGGAGAAATTGACCGCGTCGGTTCGTCGTGGGACACCCTGTATTATTATTTATTATATAAAAATATTTAGGATAGTATTTTATTTTAAGCGAAATAAAAAAATTAGATTAAATTTAATATTAAACGAAGCGCTAATCTTAGATTATGTAATGTTCTATTTTACATCCAGAAAGGTGCTCTCTTCCCTATTAAACCTCTTAAGTTAAATTTAATATGCATTTAAGCTATAATATAATATTATGGTGTAAGTACATCCTTTAAGTAATGCTTAAACTTAACAAGTCTCTTATAACGTGCAAAAAATAAATCATGTTTTATAAAAAAAAAATAATAAGCTGAACTCTAATCTATTTTTTCAGGTGAAATAAATTATTCAATAGAATTATCAAGTAACTATTTGTCAAATTACAGTGATCTAAGCAAAGGCGAATTAGAATAAGGGATGTTCCGGAGTTTATTCTGCCAATTCTGTAAATACCTATATCTAGTATTAGATCGTGTATGATTTAATATTGCAACATTCTTTTTTTTTTGTGAAAATAATCCTTATAGTATGAAAAAATTATAACCTTTTTACATGATTCAGTATGATACCCTTTTACAATATTGGCTTAAATTGCCTCAATTATATTTAGCTTTTAGTGATCACAATTATACAGTTAGTTAGAAAATGGTCAATATAACAAATTTGAAAGATTAAACATGTTTTATTTCTAATTTGTCGAAGTTTCGATCTTTATCTCGCATTTAATTTTAGTTAGGTTATACGTGTTTTGCTCTTGCAAGCATCATCAGACCTTAATTAAATTACAATTCACATAGTAACGAATACAATAAAATTTATTGTTTCTTAATTTAAGATAAAATGGACAACTTTTTCCAATTAAAAAATTACATTTTTTAAACAATTAAAATTTTAAATCAATATTATACAACTGACAAAGGTTTCCCAAAAACTGTAAAATGTAGTGCAGTACCCCAAGTTTATACTAGTTAAAATTTAAACCTTCCTAAATAAGTCACAGTTTAAACGTGTAAAATGTTATAAAACGGTTTAATTTATATCTACACATGTAAATATATTACGACAACCAAAAAACTAAACATAGTTGCCAGGTCAGGGGGCTTCATAGAAGTAGCAAAATGTCCTTGGCTCTTAGTAACCGTGAAATATGTAGACTGTATATAGGCAGGTGAACTAGTGCGACCTCTACAGTACGATATAGTGAACTAAGAGCGTATAAATTCTTAAGAAATACCAACTTATGAGTCCCTATAAATTTTCGTAGAAAAGTGCAAATGACCTTGTAGGTCACGACTAAATAATTATACACGCTGTTTTAATAAAGCCCGTTTCGGGCTTCGTAAAACTACTCTGGGCCCCGTGGATTCGGATTTTTAAAAGCCTATATCCGCGAATGCGGATGCAGATATTGTTTTTTTTAAGAAATTATATGGGTGCAGAAGTAAAATAGCAAGAATAGCATTTATCCAATAAGTTTATTACTATCTAATTACTTAGTGTAAAAGTTAAAAAGTGAAGCATTATATTTAATAAAAAGCAATATTGCCGCCATCTCGGGGTCAAGTCTGTTACGCAGAGGTTCGTAACTTAAACCATCACTTCTAACCAATTGTTCGCTTGGAACATTTATAACCGAAATGTTCATAGAGTTCATACGTTAAGCGGAACTAAACATGTAATGACTGATTTTCCGTAATCAAATGATACACAATAACAAACGCGTCGTAGTCGGAACTTGTCACCACAAGGAATCTTCACTCTTATTGGTCAATGATCATGTGTGGACAGCACGCGCCACTCTTCGGTCCCACCTAATTTTTTTCTTGTAGGGCAACTTGTACGACATCCGCATCCGCATGAAATTCCGCATAGATTTATTGCTGATGCGTAAGCGGATGTGGATGTCCAAACTGATAGGGACACCACAGCTTGGCTATTACGACATTAGGGCAAAAGAGATGGATATAGATGCGTGCCCATGTTTGCACTGCAGCTCACTGGCTTGTGCTCACCCTTTTTTGGTATAGAAGTCAGCTCACTTTATCAGGTCTAATAGGTTCCTACCAAGATGCTGATGTGTCTTCTGTACGTCAGTGCATTGCGGTCGTATATTATGTGTGAGTCTGTTTCCTCCTCTTCCTCGCAACGCCTGCATGTTGTGCGCCCGTTATGTATGCCCATTTTTCTGCAAGTGTTTCTTTGCATCACACTGACCTGTCAAAAGTCCTACTACTTGTCTTAACTAAGTACGTCCCAGAAGAAAAAACTCAGCTGTTAGTTTCTTGGAAGGGTCGCCTAGCGTTGCCTTCGCATATCTTTGACCAAGTGACTCATCCAGATGTTTTTTTTTGGGACCATCTGTCTATTGGCCATTGAACAACTCTTTAAATTGTTTTTAAAAGTAGGGAGGCCGAGGCTTCCCTGACCCTCCCTTCAGGTGTACACCATTGACTACAACCATGTCATTACTAGTGAACTAAACGTTTTAGACTATTATAAAGGTTTTTTCTGCAAGGGATACTCTTTAAGGACAATAAATAATGTCGCTTATAAGTAAATAAGATAAAACAAGTTGGTGATAATGTGTTTGTTAAAATATTTAAAAATATTACAGCTCCACAAAATAAAAAAAGTTGAAGGTCCGGAAAACTTCATAATAAAATCTTCATGTTTTTGGAATCGCTGAGTCCAAATCCGGGGTCAATTTAAACCTATCAGGTCAAGGGCATTTCAAGATCAAATCGCAACCAAATTTGATGGGGTCAAACTGATCTCGGATTCGAATTCAGTGACCCCAAACACATACAGAACCAGGGTTAAGTGTTTCGGACCTTCAACTGTTTTATTTTGTGCGGCTGTTTATTCAATTAGCTAAAGTAAGCTGTCATTATTGCATTCTCTTTAGAAACAGATCAACTACAAAGAAAGAAAGGGACATTGGATCCTACGAAAATGAGCGTTTTTTACCCCATTTTTCACCCTTTTTACCTTCCAAGCTTAACCTTTTTTAAAAACGTTTCTTTTTCTATTTTTAATGGTTTATATAGGTTTTTGGGGCCAGATTTACCCGTATTATAGGTACTTACATGTGATAATCGTAAAGCAGGGAATGATTAGTCGCCATTCGTGGCAATAGTTCACTGAACTCAGATGGTGCCATACTTTTTACTCCATAGTTTTCTCTAAAGGAATAAAGTTTGTACCAGTTTGGTGTCTTATTTAAATTCATATTGGCTTCAGTGAGATTGAATGTCCATTCTTCAGTATCTATTAGATCCTATGGAAAGAATCTTAATATAAAGTCAGTTTAAAAAGAAACTTTATCGTTTCGTAAAAACATTATTAATTTTTTCTATTGAACTTCATACATGAGTTTTTATGATTAAAAAGCAATTATTTTACCTTTTTAATAAGGCATGAAATACGAGGTAGGTTTGAAAAGTCCGTGCAAAAATAAAAACTACTTACTTGTTTGGGGAAAACCTTTTTTATTTTTCTACATAGTCTCCTTTAGGCTTATACACTTTGTCCGACGATGTTCCAGTTTGTTGATCCCTTCCAAATAATAGGATTTGTCCAAGTCTGCAAAATATCGATCAGTGTCTGCAATCTCTTCCTCGTTTGAATAGAATCTTTGTCCCGCCAGCCATTTCTTCAAATTGGGGAACAAATAGTAGTCCGAGGGGGCCAAGTCTGGAGAATAGGGGGGATGTAAAACGAGTTGGAATCCTATTTTTCTTAATATTGCGACCACAACTGCTGAAGTGTGTGCTGGTGCGTTGTCGTGATGGAAAAGGCCTTTCTTGTGGGCTAATCGTGGGCGTTTTTCTTGCAGCTCGGTTTTCAAACGGTCCAATAATGATGAATTATATGCACCTGTAATAGTTTTACCCTTTTCCAGATATTCGATGAGGATTATCTTCTGCGCATCCCAAAAGACAGTCGCTATAACCTTTCCGGCGGAAGGAACGGTCTTCGCCTTTTTTGGTGCAAATTCCCCCTTGGTAACCCATTGCTTAGATTGTTGTTTGGTCTCAGGAGTATAGTAATGAATCCATGGGTTATTCACAGTGACGAAACGACGCATAAAGTCCTCCGGATTCTTCTGGAACAGCTGCAAACCATCCTTGCAACACTTCACACGATTCCGTTTTTGGTAAAGCGAGAGCAATCGTGGCACCCATCTTGCGGATAGCTTTATCATGTCCAAATATTCATGTAAAATATTATGTACCCATTCAGTCGAGATGCAATCTCACGTACCTTAACTCTTTTGTCATCCATCACCATATTATGGATTTGATCAATGATTTCTGGAGTCGTGACCTCCACAGGCCGTCCAGAACGTTCAGCGTCACTTGTGGTCATATGGCCAGTCCGAAAATTTTGAAACCACTTGTAAACTGTTTTAATCAAAGGTGCAGAGTCACCATAATGTTTATCAATCTTCTCTTTAGTCTCCTGAGACGTTTTACTTTCATAAAGTAATGTTTAATCACCACACGAAATTCTTTTTCGTCCATTTCCTAAAAATCACTCGACTTCCTTGATTCACACGAATGCCAAACACAAAGAAATAGACCAATATGGCTGACACTTGGTGTGCGTTCATTCAACAGATGCTACTAACTAAACATGACCTCGATACGCGCCGGTGGTGCCATCTCTCGGACTTTGCACGGACTTTTCAAACCATCCTCGTATAAGCAAACAAAGTGATAATAAGGGAAAAACAATCAAGATTTTTTAAAGGTGAATCTAGCAAGAGAGCAGTACTTAATTATACTTAAATGTAAGATTATTAGGAACATATTCACATTTATTAAACATAAAGTTATGTGCTGTTGCCAGAATTACGTTAAAATATAATTTTGATTGTTTTTCTCCCTTATTACAATTCAAAACTTATGCTTTGGCAATACTTACAAAATTAGAATTATCAATACTAAGCAATCTGATGCTGGGGTTGGATTTATCACAGATAACTGAGGCTCCATTCAAAGCTATACTTATAGCTTGAGAGGTATTTGATGAGTTATGATAAACCATGAATTGATCATGATGTGTGTGACCATTGAATTGTGCAGCAATAGTGTTGGCAAATCTAAAAAATTATACCGTAAGAAGATTAGTTCTTTAAAAACTGTTTTGCAAATTTATCTTAAACAGTTGTTAATTAAAAAGCACAACAAATAACATCTGGTAACGTGGCAGAAGGTCACGCGATTGTTTTAGTTAGGTTTTAATTTTATTTACTAACCAAATTATCATTACCAAACTCCGAATGAAGAGACAGCAGGAGTTTTCTTTGATCTTGTAATAGTCCATGAAGGCTTAAGGCCTTAGTACTAACTTACCATGGCTGTCTTAAGTAAAGTAAGATGCAGTTGCACGAGATTAAAAGATTTGGAGGTTTAAAAAGGTATGACAGACCTCTGGATGCAGCAGGTTTTACAGTGTAGTCTAGATATTTTAGAGATGAAAAACGAAAAAAGTGGAAAGTTTATGGTTTTTTCAGATGAACTCTGAAGTGGGCATAAAAGTGACAGTTCCTGTTTATCTATTGAAAAAGGAGGATTTATATTGGCTAATTTCTTGGAGCAAAAGCCGTTAAGAACCAATAAAATAATAGCAGATCCTCTACAGCTCGACGGTGGACAAAAAGGGACCCTTTTTTGTAAGAATGGAGTTATTTACAAGGCGAAAGGTTCTTCCTTGGATGGAATTATTAATGCCAAAAATTAAGAAACGGATTTCCCGAGACATCGGAACAGTTTTTCCTGAAGGATTTGATTTGAGACACATAATGTGCATACAGATTAAAAGGGAAACTGAATAATACAGAAAACTGATATCTAGAAACTCTAAAATATGGATATATTTGGCAGTAATCCAGCCAATTATTATGTACTGTTCGGAAACATGGACAATGACGAAACAAAATGAACTAGTGCTAAGACGCTTTGAAGGAAAGATGTTGCGGAAAATCTTTGGCCAACACTAGATGAGAAAAGGTCAATATCGAATAAGAATGAATAGGAAGCTCAAGAATCTGTTCCAAAGATCGAGTTTAGTTAACGAAATAAAAGCACAAAGGCTCAGATGGGCCGGACACGTACTGAGATCGTCGAATGAACGTCTTATCAAGAGAATATGGGAGAAAACCCCCTCCTAAAGGCACCTTTAGGAAGACCAAGGCTCAGATGGAGGGACAATACCGGAGAGGATGTAAAAATCTTGGAAGTACGAGACTGGAAGGAGGTTGTGTTAGACAGGCATAGGTGGAGACGAGTAGATGCAGCTAAGACCCACGAAGGGTGTGACGCTACGAGAAGGAAGGATATTAAAATGGGTAGTCTATTATGGGGGACCCTGTATAACCGATTTAAATTTATGCATATTTAATACATTTGCACAGTAAGTGTACATATTGTTTGATTGTATCATAAATAATGTATAAAATATTTTTACATATTCATTTTCTGTTTAGATAAGATAATTTTTGTCGACGGATAAGTTCAACCGTTTAATTGGAACACAAAACATGATAAATGTGAATTACTGAAAAAACAAGGTAAAATTTGTTATCACTTGGTCATTAACTTTTGAAATCTGTATGTAAACAAGAATAAATTTGCATGGAAATACCACAAATGCTTAAATGCTCCTAAATTTCCTAAATGTTTTGGCTTAATTACTATTTGAAGTTTACGTCTGGTCCTTTAAATTTGACGTCAGAGCAAAACGGCTTCTGACGACACAAGTCCGGCCGAGATCCGATATTATTTTTTTTTGCTTGGTACATTTATTTCATCTAAAGCAAAAACAGAAAATCCATCGCGTTCTTTTATCAGATTTGGGATAAATTGGTCTAATGTCAATTAAATATGCAATATAATAAATGCAAAGGGTAATTACACCGTGAAAACCCATCGTAATTAACAGAAAGAAAAGATCCTAACAAATTGGTTTTTTAATTATAACTTGAAAAATATTGCACTCAGACAAAAAGGTTATATACAGGGCCGTATTTAGGCGATGGCGAGATGGGCGCAAAATCAGCTATGATTTTTTTTTCATTAGTTGTCAGTACCTTAGCCATATTATTATTTTTTATTGATAAATATAATCAAATAAATAAATTACAACAGAACAATTTTATAACAAATTTTCAACTTAGATACTTAATTTAATTATTTTTAATATATTAAGACTAAAAAATGTATGAATTATTAATAAAATATCATGATTCATACAGCGAGAATGTATTTTTTTGTATTTTTTTAATATTTAGGCTGCGGATAAATTGGTATTTTTTAAATTGGGGGCAGCACTAGTTTTTTTTTGTTGCATATTATTAAATTTATTAAATTATAAATTTTACGTTTTAGTAGGCCTGCTATGCACAGTATTTTTGTAACTACGATTTTATTCTTGAGAAAATTTATTCTATGTTTAATCATCCGCAAATAAGGATGTAGAGTTGATTTACATTCCACTTCTTTAGTCAGATACAAACAGTTGTATTACGTAAATCATGTCTCTTTCAAATAGTAGGCTAATATTTTTATATAATAGAAAATATAGAATTTGACACAAATTTTACCACAAAATTGGTATTTTAAAGAAACGAAATTATCGGTTCAATAAACTTTAAACCTACAACTTTCCACACAAAATTTTTTGGGGAATGACTCCCAGAATCCCCGTTTTCGTTGGGTATATTACATACTCCTCAAATCCCCCGGTGGCATATACGTATACTGCAGACGCATAAGGCATAGCTGAACGATTCGGTTTTTAAAGATCTATCCAAACAATAAAAATAGCAGTAAAGTAGAGACGTAGATTGTCCTTATACGTCTGCAGTTTACTACGGTTGGTCAACTTGTAAAGGACAGACGTAGTTTAGGCTTGTACGTCTACAGTTTATACTTTTTATAGAAAAGTAAATAAGACACAATATACAACCAACTTTTTTAATTGCTCTTATGTCAATTAACATAATGACAAATTAACATTCGCAAAAAATCATTATTTCCTAAATTTATTGTCACCCAGTCCAATGTTACTCTCTACACACAATTGCAATTCGTGTGGTGCTTTTTTTAACTGTTTTCTGTTAGATTTTCCAGGTTTTCGTCCAGCTAACGATGCTCTTCTACCTGATAATGTAACCTTACGTCTTGATATTGAAGTCGGTTGTACAGATATTTTTTTTCCTTTTGCACAATCCTAATATCAATGATTGATTTGATTTGGCTTGCTTGGTACAGTTGTCCAAATATTTCATTGGAGCGGGTCCAAAAGCTTTAGGATCACTTTCAAGCTTTGACATCAACAAATTCGAATGTGTCGTCCATTTAGTTTTTATTGCTTCTATGTCAATATTTTCCTTATCGTCAAATTCCATGGCAACATCATTATCAAACGACTCTTGATCTTGCTGGTTTTGGACAGAACAATAATTATTACCAGAAGACATGTCCTGGTTTAAATTCTTTGCAGGTACGTCATTGTTTTTTAGTGTATCAAAAGTTGACGAATTTGCAATTTTTCCCAAAGCTTCATAAAGGATATGTTTGGAGGAAAGTGATAAGGTGTTAGTTGCTGTAAATATATTATATTTTTTTGCAACAACCTCTTGGTGCTTGCAATAGTGGCCATTATAGCCAATTGAGCATGAACATTTGAAAACAAACAAATCTACGTCGTACCGAATTTCTCGATTTTTCCAACTGTTAACTCTAAAATTCATATTGCCAAGACTGATTATATTATAAATTTAAGGGAGGCGCAATTGTTAAGCCCCGCCAAGAGCGCGGCCATACCTAGATACGGCCCTGGTTATATAAGTCAAATTAATGGTTTTGTAAAAATACAAAGTTTATGTCATATAAAGTTTTATTTATCTTTTATAATTTTTGAGATATTGATGTTTTAGATTAAAAAAATCATTAATATCTAAAAATACGCCTTTTCTCGATTTCTTGCTATTTGATCCCCAATTTTAACTTTAACTTATTGTACGCCAGAAAATCTTAGTCCGAACCGCACAACACTTTAGTATTGAAAATTTTTCTATCTATTTAGTAAGAACCTTTACCACCGTCTACTTTATCAGTAACCTAATTACAAACACTATTGTAAGAAAAACTGTGGTATATATATATATATATATATATATATATATATATATATATATATATATATATATATATATATATATATATATATATATATATATATATATATATATATTCGTAACAGTTCCACAACGCATCGCGAGCCCCAAAATCTTGAAAACCAAATAGATTTACAAAGTGGTATGAAACAAATAAGCTGCAACGCAAATGTTTGTATTATTATTTGTTTGTTATTTAAAGTTATACATAATTTCTGCTGTTATTTATAAAAACTAAACATAAAGTCGTAGAAAAAGTATGTACACAACTCGAGGTTCCTAATACCTTAATTACGGTACTCGCTCACGTCCGTAATTTTCGAAATCGTTTAATGGGTTTACCACTCCGGTATGTAATATACTATTACAAAATTCAGGTTAAAGCTCTAAAATCTGTTCATTATCGTTTGAGAAAAACATTTTGTAAGTAATCATGATTACCGACTTTTTGAATCAATGTGATACAATTTTGATGAGGTGTTTTGTCAAACGAAAATAAACATTTAGTATTTAACTTCTTAATTAAACAAATGAAAATAGCACTAACTCCTGATTAAAAATCAAAAGTTTTCAATATTCGTTCTTATCTGAGATGACGAGATGTAATATTGGAACTTAGCCGCAGTGGCCTGTTTCGACCAAGCATTGTGAATATGTGTAGTTAGCGGCTCCTGACGTGGATACCGTTTTTGCGCCACAATTGTATTTAAATTTTAAATGCCTGTAGCTTTGTTATGAAATTTCGTATAAAACAGCATTTGACAGAAGTGTTATTTAGGTATATAGGTTTATTTTTAGCCAATAAAAAAAGATGTGTAAGAAGCCTACTTAATGCTACTTTAATAGGCCTTTTCATCAATTTATTTGCAGCAAAAGCATAACCTTTTTTTCGTACTGTTTTTTAAACAAGCATTAAAAGGGGGTTTTAAAACATAATTAAAATAAAAAAACTAAAGAAAAATAGTTATTGAAAAAAAAAAAACGAAAATAAAGAAAAAGTGCCTTAATTAGCAAATATTTTTTTAATCGATTATTATAATGATATCAGTACAAAAGGAACGAAGAAGAGGGTTGTTATAATTTAAGAGTGATACATGCTATAAATCATTTAAATACAATACAATTTTTTTAAATAACAATTGTATATATGTGGTAGGCCTAATAAATAAAATTATAGATATTTGTATAGTAAAGAAGTAAGATGCCTAACTTCAATCAGCTCCTTCTTCCTTTTAAAGACGTCCACATTTAAGCTACCTTTTTAATTGGTAAATTAAAGGGCTTCAACTGAATTATAAATCAGTGAAGCACCATCAACGATATTTTTAAATGATTAATTGAGATAATACGCATCCCCAGCCATTGTCGATCAAACAGTACGAAACTTTTAAATTGCTATTTCAACATGGCGATGGCTTGCGCTTGTCACATGATGAAAAGGCCTTTTAAACCGTTTAAAAATAAACTCAATTTGCACAAAAATAAAATGAGGCCTCTCTTTTTTTAGTAGTTACCTTTCGACGATTCTATGATATTCTCTGCTCCATACCGCGATAAGGTCAGATTTCCCACTCGGAATGTGTGCCAGTATATGAACAGTTTCATTATTGTCTTCGGCTTTTTTTAATGTTTGGGCCAGCCATGCGAGTTGGCCGTAGGGATCTGTGTCGTTTTGAACAAGCCACCTAAAGAAATATGTATATGTTAGTATTGAAACCAAATTAGAGACAACCTGCCAACTGGATAAAAACTATTTTTTCTTCAAATGCCCGTAAATTCGTCATTACTGGACTGTGCAGGCGACCGCGAAGCTTCATATTGCCTCCGCCGGAGGCAAAATAACACTAAAATCTTGGACTTTCATTATCTTTATTTGTTAACGGAAACACAAGGTTTCGGTTAGTGAGGCATCTCCAACAGTTTTCAAGTGATAACTAAAAAGAGCATTCATCATCAGCTGATCAAATTCAAATCGTGCTTCGACGGTAATGAACGAAAAACCCACCGTTTCGTAACCACTGGCAACAATGTACGGTCGCTATGCCAACCGCCACAAACAGTTATTTCTGACCAGGGTCGGATTTTATTTTTTACATATAGGTTTTTATAAACAACAACTTTCGCAATTTAATACGGTCTTAGCGACATTTTTAGTTTATTGAGAAAACTTACCTAGTTTAATTTAAGCTCTATTTTTATATCTGATATTCTATGTTTGTGTGGTTTGTTTTTTCTCCTTTGCGTATTTTAAAAAAGTGCAATTATAGAAAATTTTAGACAAATTATAAATAAATACCATGTAATAATATATGTAACAGCAAATTTAAATAAACTTTTAAAAAGTTCAATTATTAAAAAATGTTGAACAAATAATAAAATAATCTCACGTAACAATAAAACAGCAAATTTTAATAGACTATAAAAAAGTTTAATTATAAAAAAAAGTTTTAAACCATTATAAAATAATACCACCTAATAACATAAATAACAGCAAATAAACTTTAAAAAACGTGCAATCATAAAAGTAAGACAAATTATAAAATACTACCTAATATTATAACAAAAAATAGACTTATTTAACAATATTACATACTTTTCCTTCACGTATAATATTTCTAATGGGCAGTTATCTATGGGACAGATTCGACTAATATGTTTTAAAAAATTGATTTGCATTAAATATTATAATAAGAAATATCGTTCATAGCTTTACTTTCTTACATCTAACCTATCCTGTATACTTTTCAGTAAGTAGTTTTACTCTTATCAGGGGACGGTCTGAGAGGTTATGGGCTCCCACTTCGCGTGCTTATAGAATGGGTAGGTACCAACCAAACTCCAAAATTGTAGGTGCCAACTCTGCTTCGTTTTCGAGAAATCGCCAGTCAAAGATGGGAGGACGCTTATGAACCGAATAGTTTGTGCATGGCTTGAGTATCAGACTTGCGTCCAGATGGTCCGTGGTTAGAGTCCCGTCGAAGATGTGCTTTTTTTGTTTTAAACTTTATTTAAATTTATAACTTAATATTCAAAAATTGCAAGAAATTAAAAAAATACATTTTACGCGAATTTACTGATTAAAACTTACGAATTAAATGTAATTTTTTTCAAATCTCTTGCAACTCTTTAATCATTTTAAATAAATTAACCGTAATTTAATTTTTTCTATCTTTTTTTTTTTTATCGTTTGTTTTATGTTTGTTGGTATTAAAAAAAAATACTTTCGATTCGTAAGTTTTAATGAATAAAGGCACGTAAAATGAACCACGGACCGTCTGACGCAGCGATTCTCAGCGTTAGCTACTTGCTTATCGCGTTCACGTACAAACTATTCGGTAGATAAGCGTTCTCCCATCTTTAACTGGATAATTTGGGGTTTGGTTGGTACCTACCCACACTATAAGCACGCCAAGTGGGAGCCCATAACTCGATGCACCTATCGGACCGTCCTCTCGTTAGTTTGTCCAATTTCTACAACCAACATTTCAATAAGGTAAAATAGCGAAAAAATAGTAATTATTTACAAGTGGCGTCAACCCTATTTTTGGCCATAGGTGAATTTTTTTTAATTCTGCTTGTTTTTACGGCGCATTTATAATAAAAATGTCGTGAAAGGAAAAAATAAACATTTCGATAGCTTTTTTGCCTTTAAAATTTGAAAAAGTATTGGTTTTTATGTTTTTGGATAAAATTTCTATCTTTTTTTAATGTTTTTGATATTTTTTTTTTTAATAAAACAATTTAAAAAAAAGATACAATTAATTAACTAAGAAAAAATAAAAATTTTCTACAGATTTCATTTATCTTTTTTTATGTTTTTCATATTAAAAATATATTATATATATATATATATATATATATATATATATATATATATATATATATATATATATATATATATATATATATATATATATATATATATATATATATATATATATATATATATATATTTAAAAATACATAAAAACAAAGCGAAAAAAATAAAAATATGCTTAAATACAATGAGAATAAAAGTTATTTATTTAAGATTATTTGCAAAAATAACGATTTTTGAACTTTCAAAGTTGATTTTTTAATTGAAATATTTTTTTTAATTTTTGCTATCACCACCATGAATTCGCCGTAAAAAACAAAGAATTTAAAAAAAATGATGATCCATCAATTCATCTATTTTTTATGGCCAAAATCGCCGCTATTTATCCTAGGATCTGATGGACTGTCCGGACATCACTCTAATAAATTATGAAAACCCTAATTATAAACCTTTCATAACGATAATATCATATATGTAGATAGACATAACCGTTTTCTGCCACATTTATTTTCCTTATTTTTAGTCCGTCCCATCTTTAAAAATGCAAATCACATTAACACACTAAAATATTAAATATTATTCTCATCTGCTAAAAATAGACATGAAAATCGCCCTCGATGTCACCGCGCCGGTATCCTATAAGCTTGCTGCGTTGCCAAGATGTATTCATAATCTATGGGCTTCGTTTTTTCTCCCAAAAATTTATTAATTACGTAATTTAAAAACTGTCAAAAAACTAGGGGTTTATTTAAAATTTTGGACTCTTCATAAATTATGGGGAAAATGGTAAACAATGAGGGAAAGTATTTTAAAAAATATAAATATTATACAATAACAAAAACAAAAAAAAAATTAAAAAATTGGTACTTCTTAATACCTTTCCCTCATTTGTCGATATAATTGGAATATATTTCCAAAATTTTGTTTAGTTTCGTTCTTTAGTTTTGGTGCCATTCTTTAAAAGAAAATAGCTTGTAAACAGCAGGTATGAATCCTTTTAAAATCTACGACTTATAACCCAATCCGAAGCTTGACCGATTTTTCACGGTCCAGCAACAGCCGCCAAATACTAAGAATATCGATACTAGGCTTGCTAAATACATTTTGGTTGTTTACAGTTACCGCTTTTTTAAACTTCTTTTCTTCCACTGGGTTTCTTTATGCATAAATTTTGTTTCCGACCATTGTATGAGGTGTTGTTTGACTTCGACGTCTTACCTCGTTCCGTATGTTTTTTGTTTTCTTTAACTCTAATTTCGAGTGGTCTTGTTGTTTCCCCCAAGCATACCTCACCACATTCACCGAAAATTTGGTAGATACAGTTATTATTTGAAACATTGTTGTGCGGTCTCGTCTTAGTAACAATACTTCTCAGAGTGGTTTGGGATTTAAATACCGTTATAATATTATACTTATTCGCCATTCTGCGGATCTTTACCGAAGTTTCTTGAATATACGGAATTTAAAAGGGTTTTAAGAATAGTTTTTAGTTATCACTTGAAAACAGTTGGAGATACATCACTTACCGAAACGTTGTGTATCAATTATCAAATAAAGACAATGGAAGTCCAAGATTTTAGTGTTATTGAAACCATTAAGTAATATATAAGAAAGGTATTCTAATCCTGCAATGCATTATGGAAAATGTGTCAAGCGGTGGCGCCACGACCAGTGCACATTTTTAAACCCTAAAAGAATCAGTTATTTAACTCTGTTAATTTGGATGAAGCCAGATTTAACTTTTTCATTCTTTCCTCATTTTTTCGCGCACGCGCCCCCATGTGTCGAAAATGTTATGAATAAATCGCAAGCTGGAGCTCGGCAGGGCCGGCCCCCAAAATTTAAATTTTAAACAAATTATTTTAAAATTTAAAAGATATGCAGCAACTTGAGTGGAATTGGAAAAAAAAAAACCCTAGGAAACGTAATTAAGAATAACTGGTTAAAAATTTGCGAAATATACGAAATTTAAATAATAGGCCACTTTCACGTGCCGGGAAAATGAAAAATAATGTTTTTTTTTCTCATTCCGAGCCAACCGAAGCAAGCCGAGAATGAACATTAGAGAAGTATAAGATTTAAAAATGTGAAAGTAGCCTATTATCCCCTTTTTTAAAAATCATCATCCAGTATATAGCTAAATCAAAAACTAAAGTCATAAAAAAAAATTCTTTGGCCTACGTAAAACAAGACGTAGAGGAAACAAAATTTTACCATACAGAGTTTCAAAGTAACCCGAAGTTTCAAGGAAGCAGTTAAATTATTTAAATAACTACCTCAGTAAAATAAAATGAATACCTATACATTTCTAGATCCAGTGGATAGAAATTACTACAAGGGTAACAACTGCCTGTTTTTGCCAGACTGAATACTGATTCAGGATCTAGTTTTGAAAAAAAAAATTTAAAATTTTTACATATCTATTTCCTTTTGGGCCCTATTCCTAAACAAATCACTTGAAACACCGAAAAATAAACAACGCTTCCAACCTCCCCAAAAATTCAATAAACCAGCTTACTTGACGATCAAAAATAAATAAAAAAAACCATAGACCAGCCCTGCCTGGTGCGTTCACTTTCTGATTCAATCAGGTGCGGCATCTTTCATCTCTCTCTGTTGTGGTAAAACTGTCGTAACAGAAAAAGACAAAACTAGACCAGAATAGGTATTATAAATAAAGAAATCGTCCTCGTATCAATTAAAGGTTGAGCATGCCCAGAATATGAGAAAGTGTTCCTATTGGTTAAATTCTATGGCTTAAAAACAGGTGGAGAGTTAAATAACTGATTCGTTGTACGGTATCCGGGCCAGTGTCAGACACATAGGCGGAAATATAAAATTTTTTTATGGAACTCCTCCAATAATAAAAATTATTTTATAATAAATTATACTTATTAATAATTAATTCTCATTTTTTGATTATTTATGATGGAATATATAGTATTAGAAACAATGCAATACATTTTAGGGTAATTAATTTGAAATCCATGTAAACACAAAAGTTTGATTAATAAATAAAAGTTTATTAATTTTAATGATTAAAAGCGAACAATTAAAATATAATATATCTTAAGTATTCTTAATACTAAGAGGAAACAAATTTGTAGTTTTTTTAAAACAAATAGGTTGTAATAATATGATTAGCATAATCTTAACAATTTATTTGCGAACAGCTTTTGTAGAAGTATGCATATATACACTTCAATAACTAAAAACAACAAGATTTTGGTTCTCTGGTTGCACTGTTATGTCTTTAGCAAGAATGTGAAGCCGTAAAGAAATGAATTTCCCAAAAGCTTTATCGCGAATCTTCTGCAGATGCAGATGCAATAAAGTTTTTCCATAGCTAGTGAAAAGTTCTTCAGCTTTTTTAAGAAGTGGAAAAACTGCTTCAGTAGGATGCTTTAAGTGACCACCATTTATTGCATCTGTCCAGTCCGAGCTTGAAATTGATAACGGTTTAGGAGAATTGATAGCCTCTTCACACACTTCGCAATTAGAAGACGAAACAAATATATTATATATTAATATTATATATTTAATATATATTATTCAAACTTTTGTGTTTACATGGAATTCAAATTAATTACCCTAATATGTATCTTATTTTTTCTAATACTATACATTTCTTTAAAAATAATCAAAAAATGAGAATTAATTATTAATATATAAGTATAATTTATTATTATAAAATAATTTTTATTATTGGGGGAGTTCGCATAAAAATACTTTATTTGCCGGCTAGTGTGTCTGACATACTGGTGGTGGCGCCACCGCTTGACACATTTCCCATGATGCATTGCAGGATTAGAATATCTTCCTTTCATATTATTTTAGAAACCATAACTAACACTTTCAAAAAATCGTTACATAAATTCTATTAAGGACTTACCAATTCATAGTATATGCCACATTACTATTTAAGGCGATGATTCTGAAACCTGGTTTTGGACTCACAGTGTAAAAACCGCCCTTCATTAAATCTTCTTTAGCATCTTTTGGCAGCCATTGTGAAAATTCAGAAACAAAGAGTCTATAGAGCCAATCAGTGGAAAGACTAGCGTCAAGGTTCTCTCCAATAGCATATCTAAAAAAGTTTATTTGTCTAAATATATTTGTACATTTTGCTGTAAAACAAGCACGCACTACATGGATACTTAAAAGTAACAGCATTTTCTAGAAAAAATTTAAGCGTGTGTCAAAATGTAAAAAGTCTGCACTAGAAAGAAACAGTGTTCCTTCAGTTTTTTTTCGTCTCATCGTGTCGAAAGGAAGTTCGTAAAGTTGGGGCTCCGAGAAAAATAGGAAACTCCTGCCAAATTGATAAGGAGTCCTGTTTCTGGGGCTAGGCGCTGTTAGCAAAGATTTCTAAATCCCGGCGTTTTTCCACTTTCGTATTATGCATGAGGTGTTTTTCAATGGCGAAAGATGTATGTGCGCGCAGCAGGAAGCGTCAGAACTGACTTAAACCGGTTATGCGCAATACCAGTAGTCCTTGGTTTGATCGCCGTCAATTTCTGCCTTTTATCGATATTAATTAAACAAAAATTTGCTGGAGCTATCTGGGGCATAGGCCCGTTTTTATGGAGACTTCTCCACAGAATACAACTCCCCAACTGACAGAACTCAGAGGGGTACATAGTTGCAAAGTGGATCCTTTGGGAACAGAGCCAAAAGCAAAGAAACAACAACAACAGTGTTTTTTAATTTGTTTTTTAAATGGCAAAGAAACACATTGTTGTTTATTATAGGGTATAAAAATTCATACTTATCACTGCTTCAATTAGTATATGGATGGAGCAACAAATTAAAATGCTTCTGATACATCTAAGGTCTTTGACTAGGTCTAATAGCTTTCTATTTGATGGTCACTTTTCTAGCTTTCCCCAAAGCTCACTACTGACACCAACTCTTCATCACATCAATCATTTTCTGTTTCTCTCGCTCTATGTATATATATATATATGGGTTTCCTTAAAACCTTTTTCGCTCGCTTATATATATATATATATATATATATATATATATATATATATATATATATATATATATAATATATATATATATATATATATATAATATATATATATATATATATATATATATATATATATATATATATATATATATATATATATATATATATATATAATTCAATAAAAAATAGTTTCTTGGGCATATGGCTCCCAATTAAAATAATTACGTAGTAAGAGGTATTTTTTTGCTAATCGCATTAAAATTCGGGGTTTCAAAGAGGGGAATCTTGGGGTTAGCTAAGTCGGTTACATGTTTCATCCTTGTTGGGGATGGCCCACATCCGCTGTAACCCAAAGACACGACTGACAAAGGCTCACCAAGTCCATAAAACTATTCTAAAAAATGAAAATTTAAATGACTCTGCATCTAACAGACTAATCCACAACCAGTAAAGCATATTGATACAAAATGATGTTAAATGGAAAAAAACAATTTAAATAATGTTATACAGTGCCATCTAGGTAGGCATGGCCATAATATTCAAAAATCGCAAAAGTGGGTGGCCATTTCTCCTTTGTCAAAGTGTCCTTTTTGCGATTTTTGAATATTATGGCCATGTATTAAAACATTTTTAAAAAGTTTTTTAAACATCATTTTGTATCTGCACTGGTGCTTGGGATTATTTTTTAGAGGGCCCCAATAAATCTTTTCTTTTTTTTATGTAGAATATTTTTTAAAGACTTGGTGAGCCTTTTTGTCATCTTTTTTAAAATTCCCAAAAAAGGTAAAATTTTAACCCTTACCCAAATTCCTCCGGAAACCCCTTTTTTTGCGTTAGCAAAACTATCTCCTACGTAATTATTTTTTTTAAAGGAATATAAAAATATTTTTTTTTAATAATTTATATATATATATATATATATATATATATATATATATATATATATATATATATATATATATATACATACATATATATATATATATATATATATATATATATATATAAAATATATATATATATATATATAAAATATATATATATATAATTTCAATAAAATAGTTTCTTGGGCATATGGCTCCCAATTAAAAAATAATTACGTAGTAGATTACTTTGCTAATCCATTAAATGGGGGGTTTTCCCAAAGTGGAATCTAGGTGTGGCAAAAGTGGGTTTTATTTCATCCTTGTTGGGATGGTCACATCCGCTAAAAACCCAAGGGACGACGAAAAACCAAAATCAAAACTATTCATAAAAGTAAGAAAAGTTTAAATGACTCTGGCGCCATCTAACGGGCAATCATGCAACCAAAAAAAAGCATATTGATACAAAATGATGTTAAATGGTAAAAAAATTTTTAAATAATGTTATACAGTGCCATCTGGGTAGGCATGGCCATAATATTCAAAAATCGCAAAGTGGGTGGCCATTTCTCCTTTGTCAAAAAGTGTCCGTTTTGCGATTTTTGAATATTATGGCCATCCTGCTATTATTTAAATTGTTACCGATAACCCCCCAATCTACACGGTGCATTGGGTTAGTCTGTTAAGGCGGTTTTTTGGTATCTTTCTTATTTTTATGTGTGTTTTGTTGGGGATTTGTCAGTCGTGTCTTGGCCAGCGATGTAACCCCCCCAACAAGGGTAAAAAGTAACCATTCCCCCCGGCCCCGGCCCCGAAATTTTTAAGCGATTAAAAAAAAGTTCTCTTACTACGTAATTATTTTAATTGGGGTATGCCCGAAACATTTTTTTACTGAACTATATATATATATATATATATATATATATATATATATATATATATATATATATATATATATATATATATATAATATATATATATATATATATATAATATATATTTTATATTATATATATAAATAAATATAAGCAAACGAAAAAAGGTTTTTAAGGAAACTCACTCCTAAAGAGGTAAAATGGTTAAGTTAAGTAAGTCTAAAGTTAGAAGTGTGAAAGACTTGTTTAACATTTTAATTTCAACCTTTGGGGGTTAAAATGGGAGTAAGTTTATATAGAAAAATCGTATTATATAAAGTTGTAAATATAAGAGTTAGTAATTAGGCCTCTGATTACCCGAAAAAATAGAAAGTGCCAGTATTTTTAACCCTTGAGGGGTTAATTGGTATGAAAGATGGCAAAAAAAATCATCATTTCTGGATTTAAATCTATGAAAACGGAACCACTCACACTTATTTGTCAGTTTTTTTACGAAAATAAATTATTTACACGTCAGTTGTCTTGGAGATTGTTCACAAAACATATTATGAGCTAATTCATTCACAAACGCCATTTATATTAGAAAATAGCAACAAATGTAATACAATAATATAAAAATGCTAAATTGCACGAAGCGCTTAACGCCGCGGAGTATGTGACGAAAGACGAAGGGCAGAGACCGTGGAGTGAGAGAGGGGCACATAATTAAGTATAGCAACTATCGAATCTATGAAATTTTTCCCGAAAGAACGGAAAACTTTTGTAAAAAACAAACTATGCCTGAAATATTACTCAAAAACTAAAGTGGCGAATGCGAACTGAACAATAATCTGAGTTATAAATTTATGGATAATATAGCAAAATTCTAACTAATTAAATAGCCAAATATTGGAACAATTGTTTTACAGGATAAAACAACAAATCATTTTAAGTTAACCCTTTAACCTTATTTTTGTTAAAGAAACTTACTCATTTAAGGGCGTAGGTTCGTGATTTCCTAGAATAGGATAAATAGGTTTTCCTGGAAATGCTTCCTTCATTTTTCTGAATATGTATTTAATATCTCTGGAATTGCCTTCCACTGATGTCGCCCACACGCGGTGACTAACTATGTCTCCAGTAAAATACACATAGTCGAAATCCTAAAATATAACGCAGTAAATTGGGTGTATTTTTCAAAGGTACCTAAGCTTCATTGGCGCTACTATACGCGGAAAAGATTTTTTTTTGAGAAAAGATATTTGGAGTTTTTAATAGGCAAAGGAAAAACTTTGACGTATTTTTTATTAGAGTTGCCGCGAGACGAGACGAGATAAAGCCTTGTCTCGTCGTCTCGGAATTCGAGATAATATATTTCGAGACGAGACGAGACAAGGGTCAAGACGAAGAACGATACGAGCTTTGTCTCGTCTCGTCTCGTTTTGTCTCGTTTGTCTGGAGTTGTTTTTGGTTTATTTCAATTAAATTAATTTCAATATACACTGCATTAGTATTGTATAGGATAATTTTAATAAAAATTAGTTCGGAAGTTTAAGGAAAATGCTTGGACCCGTTAATTTTTATTTTTAGGTACATGTTACACATTTTTTTAAACTAATTTTTATGTCTGCACAGTGCACAAGGTGGTGATAAAAAGACATATTTTTTAAATGAAACACACATATTTTATCATTACATTATTAATTCCAATGTTTAATTCTAGAAATGTTCATTTTTATTTTTTTTTACCAATTTTTAACTTTCTATATAATAATTAAGTACACCCAAACAATCCTAAATGGCAATATCCTTATACCTACGTGATTTTCTGGGTATAGAATATGAATTAGGTATAGGAATTTCCAGAATTGAATAAATATAATTCAAAACTGTAAAAATATGAGTAGGTATAGGTATTCTATTTTAAATTTAAAAAATTACTTTTGTAGCATTCTAATACTTTATGGACGTGCTCTGTCTAACTTAAAATATCGTTAAAATTTAACATACTATTTAACCATATACCTAATACTTACATAAGCACATTATCTACTAATCTTATATTCAAGACATTAAATTACTTACTCCTCGCCATCGTTGACTCACCCTGTACACTTTACTCGTATACCTACAAACTAATAGCAAAATCTGCTGCAACCTGGTATGTATTTTAAAAAGAATGCATTGTTTTTTGTTTAAATTAAAACTTTTTAAAACATAATAGCGGCATATCCTCAACAAATAGAAAAACATGCAAAAACAACCCTCTGCATAGGCATCAAAAAATGCCGCCGCCTGTAACATTTAAAATAAACCGTTGAAGCAAAATACGTTAAAAAATACGGGCTGTCCCATTTATGAGGTATCTCTTTTTTGGAACACCCTGTATAAATGCTTATATTTTTTTATAACACGCCTTGTAAAATAAAAATTGACGTGATTGTGCTTTTCTTAAAATTGTGTAGTTTTCTCAAAAAATTGATGATTTCAGACTTTACGGACACCCATAATATGCAACTAAAAATAAAATAAAGAACCTTATAATTTGTTTTTTTATTTAAAATAAAGATATAGAACATATAAGTGACATAAAAATGTACACAAAATAGAAAAAAAATCTAAAAGATAATGGAACATAAGTCATAAACTCTATTACAAAACACAGGTAAAATTTTTTCTAAAATTTTTCTTATAATTATACAGGGTGTTTGAGCAATAGTTTTAAAATCTTTAACTGCAGTTAGATCTTCCAAAAAAAGTCTCTATTAAACATAAGTCCGGATATGCATCGTTTCAAAATTGTAAATAGGCAGGGTCCTAAAGTTAAAAAGAACCTTTAATTGTACATAATTTTTTAAAACAATTATTTTGATAAAACAACATAAAATACAACTTTTTCGTTATTTGGGTTTTTTTGAGAGACAAAGTAAAACTCCTACTTTTCAAAAGGGTATAAAAAAAGAATGTTTTATTTTTTTTTCTGGAAGCAAAGCAAAATTAAAAAAAAAATCAAGAGACAAAATAGTTGTATTTTAAGTTGTTTTATCGGGAGTAATACCACGATAGCGTGTTTTCTTATAATTTCACGAGTCCGACGGACGAGTGAAATTTATTAAAAACACGCGGTAAAATATCTGGTTAATTTTAAAGCACGAGCCGTATTTAGGGAGAATATTTCACGAATTAAAAACGCAGATAAAGTTTATTAACTAAAATTAAATATTAATTTAACAAACCGTCATTATTATTTAAAAATTTCGTATTGTCAATTTGACAGTAAGTGGAAAAACCTCGTTGCCTAGACGACGTGGAATTTCCGCTGTAATTTTTCATAATACCACTTCTCTTATGGAAAAATATGTACATGAGTGAAATACCCAAAAATTAGTCGTTTGTATTAAAAATATTAATAAAGCCACAAATACTAAACTAGCAAATGTATTTTATAATTTCAAATTTCTAAATTTTTTTGTTTTATTAATCATTCAAGATGAAAATTATTATATACAGTTGTAGATGACACCATATTGTTGTCTGCAGCTAAAATATTTTATTATTTTATTAATAAAACGTTTTTACTACATTATTATAAAATATCTAATAAGGCAGTTACAAAATTATTATTAAAATGCTTTTATGACTAAGCATTAAAACAACTTGGTCTACGAAACTAAATTGTTTTATAACACCTTTATAAGAGTCTTTTGGAGCATATTAATACCGTTATAAAAAATTATAAAAACATTTTTTTATAATAATTGATCATCTTATAAAATACTTTTTCTAAAGCAGTGTTTAGGACTTTTTCGTTTTTGGAAGTAAATTGTTGCTTCAGAGAGTGTTATATGGAACAAAATCATTACATAATTAAATTGTTTTTTTTTATATATGATTCTAACGGCTGACTATGCAATAAATAATATTTACTTTAATATATTTCTTGTATTAAATATGTAATGTGGTTATGTTTCCTTATAGTTATACCTAGTTTTTTAAATTTTTGGTCAGATAAAAAAAAACTGACAATAAAAAAAAATAAAAAAGGGTGTCTTTTGTAGAAGATTGATAATTTGTTACAAAAACATTAGAAATAGTAACAGTGGTATTACTACTAAAACACAGCATGCAAGTGAAGTAAGAATAGATTCATACTCCAGACCTAGTGATTCGGGTGACAAATCAATATTAAAAAATGCTGGATTTACTTTAAATGGTGCAAGTAAGTTTACGTTATTGGAAATTAAACCACATAGTAATACTGATTATGATAATCATGTCCTACAAACAGAGGATTATATTATAAATAATGTCGAAATGTAAAGGGATAATGAAATGAGGACATTTGGCTAGTAGATTTAAAGTCTTGTAAAGAATTAAGTGATTTTGTATCAGAACAGGACATAAAAGATAAATTTAAAAAATTGTAGGTTATGGGCACTTTCTTTTAATATTTCACATTCAGCACTAAGAGCACTATTTTATAAGTGGAACGGATCCCTAAGATAATTCTACAAGATCCTAGGATGCTTTTAAAAACATATCAGATGATCCTTATGACAAAAGTTAGACATCACGGTAATTATACTTGTTTTAAGATGCCTGTGACACAACAAAATTTTGTCTAAACACTGACCTGCCTAAGACTGTCAGCGCAAAGAATCTCATTGTTTTAAACATATTTTATGAAAATAGCATGTTAATTTAATTATCTTAAAATAATTGCTACTAACACAAAAGTATTTTATCGAAGGCAGCCATTTTGAACATCCATGCATGAGTTCGTAACCCGTAACCCTCATACAGACATGTAAAGTTACAATTATCATATTTCTATCGTTAACGAGAGTTAAAAACGTGCTAACTTTAAATGTATTATAATTAAAATAATCTGACATAAGCTTGCTTGCTATAATTCAAAAAGTAGATTCAATAACAAAAAATAACTATTTTTTAGAAATTATCAGCAAACAGGAAGCAAGCATAAAATATGTTAAAAACATGCTACATTAATCCCAGCAAAATTTCCTTCGAGATGCGTATGGAAGAAGGTTCATATTACTTATTATTTAATCAAATAAGTATGGCTTCCTCTATGTTTTTGTACATGTTTTCCTGCCATAGCGCATAGCTTTTCGTTTTAGTTCAAAGCTATTTGTGGCGACTTTAAACATATATTTAAAAACTTATATATTTTATTAATGTGTTATTCTACAGCAGCAAAAGTTATTTACTTGTTGTATAATGACAACGTAAAAATCAGTAAAATATATTTTATAGTGCCATTTAAAAAAAGCTATAATAAAACAGTTCTATAATGCCGTTTTTAAATGTTCTTAGGGTTAACCAAAATGTTATAAAATAATTTTTTATTTACTTCAATAAACCTTACAAAATATTTGTGATAACTATAACATTTTATAAAATTGTGCCAATTTTACATTTTTTAGTGCTGCACAAACATTATAAAAGTGTTTCTGAAAGAAATATTCATGCTCTTTTTCAGTAATAAAAAATTTAATATACATGGTGTCGAACTTTGAAGATTTAAAAGCTACAATGTTTTTAAGTCAAGATCTATATTTTAAAAGTTTTGCACATGAAAAGTTAAAGAGAGGCGGGTATAAAAGATATTATCATTAAATATATATTTTTTTTATATTTAGGTGCTAAAATAAATATGATAAAAACAAATATAAGCCAAATTGTATAAAATACCCTGTAACGGGTGGAAATAAACCTTACGAAAGTAGGTTATTTAGAACCACTAGGTATTTTTTATCTCTCGCTGTATACATTTAGATTCGAGTTACCCTGTATTTATTGATTATTTATTACAAAGCTTGCGGTGCGTTGTAGATGGGCTATAAAAATATTTGTTTAACATTTTATAGTCTTTTAGAAGTTCTAGTTCTTAATATTATTTAAGTTTTCTCAAATAAAAGTTTTAACTTAAAAAAAGCCATAAAAGAAAATGATTTATAAAGCTTTTGTTTGTAAAATGTTTATTGTTACTTAAGTTAAATCAAAATTTATGTTTTTGTTTTTTCTAGTAAAAAGCAAAAAGAAATCATTAAATGGAAATACATATTAAAATACAAAAACATTTTTGGGAAAACTGAATTCCAGAAGAAAAGTCTGGCACAGGTTATGTTATTATAGTCAGCGTCAGAGAAATATTTAAAACCCAAAATCTGTATTTTTTTTCTAAAGTTTATTAATAGATTTAACATCTATAAAAAAGATTAAATCACAAGCTTCACGTTTTTTATGATAAACTCTACTTTTTTCCGTTTCTTCTGTGGTTGTGTAAAAATCGAAATGTCGTCGTTTTCCTGAACTTTAAACGTTCACAGTATTTAGGTAAAAAAATGTGATCGCTTCATCAGGGGTGTGCGCATAGGCACTTGCATAATCATATGTTTAAAAATATAATCACGCTACTGATATTCTCAATTATGAGAAAAATAAGTATTTGATTTAAAATATATTAAAAACAAATTTACGTTAAAACGTACATTATATTAGGAATGATTAGTTACATAGGTTAACATAATAAACAATGACACAGCCTCACAAAATGAAAAAAGTTGAAGGTCCTAAAGACTGGACTATAGGATTTTTCTGTTTTTGGGGTCGCTGATACCGAATTCAGGGTCAGTTTTACTCCATTATGTCAGAGTCAAAGGCATTTTAAGGTCAAATCTGCAAAATTAGTCGCAACCAAATTTGGAGAGTATATATTATGTTTTTGAGGTCGCTGATTACAAATCAGTTTGACCCCATCAAATTAAGTTGCGATTTGACCTTGAAATGCCCTTGATTCTGACCTGATGGGCTAAAACTGATACCAGATTCAGATTCAGAGACCCCAAGAACATGAAGATACCATGGTCAAGATTTGCAAACCGATAAAAAAATAAAATGAAATGATACACCCTTAAAAAGGACAGACAGATGAAAATATAAGGTTTTTTTCAAAATCACCTAGGTCATCACTTCCTTTACTATTTTTAATAACTTGGAAAACCCCTCTATAATACAATAGAAATAGAAAACATTTTGCAAAAATTTCTTTTGTCTAAGAAAGCTTCTTAAAAGATATCTATTTTATACTTTTACACTAGTTTCAGTTGAAAATCTGTATAAATAAATCCAAATTTTATGTATCTTTTGCAATATACTTAAAAGTTGTTTAAATGTATTAAATCATTTTTTTCATAATAATGAAATATAATTTTTATTTTACATTTTACGGTATTTCAAATTTTATGCATATACGTTTTTAACAGATTGTAAATATAAAATACAAAAAGTCTGTATTTGTTTATTGTATTTAAGGGTTAAAGAATATTTAATACAGCAATTCTTAATATATGCTTTGGAGTATTAGCTTTGTAATAAAAAGACAATTAACTATTGTACTTAGATAAAAGCTACTTAAACTAAAACTAAAATAAACGGAAATTTATCTTTCTGTTACAAGGATATTTAGCAGATTCCAATAGCATAGGGCATGTAATCGATGAAAGATTTTTATTTAATTGCTGCAAAATTTCATTTCCAATTTGAAAGTGCTGTAAAAGTAGCATGGAAGAAAGCATGGCAGAAAAGTAATAAAATTTAAAATCTCTTTTGAAATCTGGCATAAAATGGATTACTTTTCCTTAAGCTTTAAATATAAATCTGACTTAAAATTTTAGGGCTGTTATGGTAAGTTACTTTATTAGCTTAATCATTTAGATCAGTTAAAATCTTTGAAACATTTTAGTCTTGTAGGTAGAAAATTTTAAAAAAGCTAATTTTTGTGAAAATGATTTATCAAAAGTTTAATACATATTTAATATTAAGTATGTATTTAAATAAATTACTAAAGCAGCAAGAGTGTCTGGCTCTCTTGCTGTCGATAATCAGCAAGGCCAAAATCTACAGTTGTAAGGCCCATGCTCACTAGTCCGGAAGGCTACCGCAAAAAACCAGCCAAACATTTTTTTATATTACCATGAACTGCCTTAGCGTTAATATCTCAAAAACTAAAAGCGCTACCAAAAATTTCAAAAAAAAAAAACGGACGTAGTTTTATTAGGCCATCAATTTTGATTATATACCTTTTTTTTTCCTAAAATTAATAGTTTTTGAGTTATATTAAAAAAAACAATTTTTTTCACGATTTGTTTAAGGTAAAAAATGCAATTTGAACCCGCTGAGCTAAGGCAGCAGTGCCGCCTTGAATTGACTATAATTCATAGGAATATAAAAATATGTTTTATGTGTATCTCTTATTAGCTCGATTTTTTGCGGTGGCCTCCCCGACGATCGAAATAAGGGCCCAACAAGCGAGCACGAGTCTGTACTCTTAAATCAGGTCGGTTAGACATCCTTGGGCTTAAACTTACCTTTAGGTCTCCTACCAATTTTTATGCTGGGTTTTGGCATCACATCTGATAATTCCAACATTATTAAAATAGGCGCGGATTTAGCCATTCAAATGTTTCGTTAAATTTCTTATTATTGTTAGGTTTTCTTTCTTATTTTTTTTCTCTTTGTGTGCTAGAGTTTCTAATCTGGAATTAGGTAAGCCTAAAATCCTTGGTCTTAAACTTACCTTTAGATCTTATACCAAATTTATCCACCCTATATATCATGCCGTATCTGACAATTCCCTTTATATTTGCCAAAAAAATCGTCTTTGGGGATTTTAATGTTTACAATAAGGACTGACTAGGGTTCTTAAAAAACTGACACTCAATGCAGAGCAGCCAAAATCGTAACGCAATCAGTAACTCGCTCACCAATCTAACTCTGGAACCTACCTACTCCCCTAGGGTTACCATTCATAATCCAAAGCCTCTAGACCTTTTTTTACTTTTAACCCTAAATTACCAAACATTAGTAACTGCTCCCTTGGTCGCTTAGATCATGGCTTGGTCACTGTATCATATTCTACACACTCTGAGGCAACCGAATGCATGCAGCCATGCACTGTCTGGCACTACAACTCGGCCGATTGGAATGGTCGCAGAGATTTCTGTGCCACGTATCCTCGGGGTTCTACCTGCTTTTTCAATTTCGATTCTTTCGAAACTTGTAAACAACTTACTGCAACAATTCAACTGGCCACTAAGACCTATATTTATCATACCAAAAAGAAACATAAACCGTTAAATCACAAACCGTGTTTTTTAAACCCTGTGACAAAGCTAAACTTTTAAAAACTCAAGCTCACAAAAAGTTTTTTTAAAACCCCAGTCTCGAAAATCGACAGACTAATATCCAAGCAAAAAATCAGTATAATCAAACTACCTCAGAAGCCAAAGACCGTTTTAACAATCGGATAAAAGGTACAGTCCTCTCTTTCTCAAATGCAATCAATGATTCTGGCCTTTTGCCAAAGACATTATTCAGAACTTTTTTTTTTTTACCCTAACCTCTAAAAATAAAATTGTTACTTCTCTTAAGAAAAAGCCAAACTATTTGCTGCTAATTTCACCCTCGTTAATCTTTCTCTTTTCAAAGTTGCCCCTCATCTTTTTTAAATTTCCCACATTATTTTTAGGGTTAAATAAATCAAGCGTATCCTTTCTCTTCCTAATACCAAAAGGTCGTCTGGGCTGAAGGGCATATCAGCCAACATCTTAACAAATTTGCTCTTAAGCCTGCACTTATATTATCTTGCCTCTTTCGATTTTTCTTTGACACGGGAATATTCCGGAGAGCTGGAAAGCCGCACCTGTGCAACCTGTTCCCAAGAAAGGATCTAAAACTCTCTCTTCTAACAAGACCTATATTTTTTCTTTAAGTTGTGTGTAAAGGGAATGGAAAAATCTACTAATTTTCAAGTCTTAAGGAATTTGAAAAAACAAAATTTTACGACAGCTTCTTTTGTCTCATACAACTGGAACAAGTCCCTTGAATTTCTTGGTGAATCCCCGACCCTTGCTCTTGACATATTCAAAGTTGCCTTCCACATGTAACAGTCATTCCTTTAGATTTTACGAAACTAATTCTGGGGTACCCCAGAGCACAATACTGGCAACAACTTTGTTTCTTCTTTACTTCAACGGTTTTCTTTTTTTCACAATCAGTCCTATTTATAGGACTGCTGACGATAGTACCCTTTACTCTAATTTTCAATTTCTCAAGCCAGATTCTAAGGCTGATTTGAAAATCACGGGCAGGGTAATGCAGATATCTCTTTTACAAAGGAATGACTCATTTGGGATTGGAGCGCCAAAAATCTTATCCAATTTAATGCCTCCAAAACACAGTCATGTTCGCTGTCGCAAAAAAGGTATGTCAATGCTTATTCGTTACATATGCGGAATAATCTCGTTGGCGTTATTTTTGAGAATAACCTTAACTGGCACAAACGTATTACATCCATAGCCTCAGCAGTTTTAAAAAATCTTGGATTCCTCTTTTAACCAAAAAAGTATTTCTTTCCTTTTAATCTGTATACTTTGTATGTATCCCAAATCGGTTTTTTTAGAATAGAGTTCTCATGTCTAGGGAATGGCGTCTTCCACAACTCTTACGGCCGAGTGATGATCGCGTTGTAAAATTTAGCAATGGACTTAGCAATTGTTAAAAGTTAACAACGGTTTAGAATGTTTAACAAAACGTCATTGTCAGTGTTATTCAATGATTTTAGTAGGCAACCTGTCAAAATCTGACATTTTGTTAAACATTATAAACCGTTGTTAACTTTTAACAATTGCTAAGTCCATTGCTAAATTTAACAACGCGATCATCACTCGGCCATTAGTATTCTTAATTCCATCCAAAGAAAAGCTGTTTGTACTAATAATAATCCCATGCTTACAGGAAAGTTTCTTTCTTGGGCTGTAGGGAATCTGTCACTTTTTTATGGGTATATTTTCGATTTCTGCTCCAAAAAGTTAACCAGTTTAATTCTTCCTCTAGCAACACGTAGTGACACTTTTATGTATTATTTTTCAGTCCAACTTGAGAGGCTCCAAGGGTATAATACTATCTAATAAACAAGAAATACATTTTTTTTCGGTAGTCGTTTTATATTGAGTATTAATTGTTAACGTAGTCGTTAACAATACTTAACAAAAGAATTATATTTTAAGTTTACCAACCGATACGAATGTAGAAGAAACAAGAACACTAAAAATTATATGACTTTCTCTTTTAACCGGAAACAGAAATATAATAATTTAAAAAAGAAACCAAAACAGTTAACACAGTTACCTTTAGACTTTTTAATTAAACCAAAATTAAGCATATCTAAAAAGTAAAAATATTTATATTTACCTCAAACCCACAAACCATTAAACCAAGTTAGTACTGCCCTGAAGTTTGCTTTGCCACCTTGCGCTCTACATTTATTTTTACACTTTTTGTATAATTCTTAAGAAAAAAAACCTATTTTTACTAATAAATCATAAGGATTATTTAAGACACTGCCATAAAAATATACTAAAAAAGCTTTAACTTTCTGTTTTAAATCTAATGAGATTGTCAGTTCTTGTATTTTACGATATGTACTTAGTAAACGATTTGTATTACATTTTCAGAAAATTTTATTTAAACTTTTATGCCCTTCATAAAAAAGAAATGGCAAAACGGTAGCAAAATCTGAATCCCATATAATTACATGCCGTAAATTTTGATATCTTGTAATAAATTTTAAAAATAAACATAAAGTTATTATTATCCATAAATTTGTTTTTAAGTGTCATGTTTAAAAATATGGAACAAATTAATAATAATCAATAATTTTTATTATCCATACCTTTTTTTAACCTCTTTATTTTACTCAACTATTCGACTATACGCACAAAACTAGGGCATATTTATTTACTTTTTTGGCGATCCCTTATTTATGAGTATTATTGCCATATACAAAATCATGCATTAATAGCCCTCCATAATGCAGGGTTTTTTATTAATCAACGATTATAGTATAGGCAACTACGAATCCACAAATTTAGACATCAAGTCTACTATAATCTTGTCATTTAAATAACAACCTTTTAAACATCTGTTATGTTATATGCCTAAAACTGAAATACATCTAAAAAAAATCTAAAAAAAATATGATTTTCACAATTAAATCACAAAACGATAGCCAAAAAAATATTGTAACTAACTCGGGCATTACTTGGCGAATAATGATCTTTACTTTTAATGCGCTCGCTGGGCTTGCGCATTAAATGACTTCGATCATTAATCGCCTTTAATAATATTCTTGTTGGTTACATAGCCCTAATAATCTAGTTAAAACATGTCGAAATATTTATTCTGCATAATATGAATTGTACCTGTTACTCTGACTAAATTGGAGATAGGCTCTATACTGTTGTGGCAAATAGGCTCTTTATTGTTGTCACAAATATATTTACTAAAAAAATTGCTTAAGGTCCTCGCCAAATGAATTAGCTTTAGTTTAGGTTCCAGAGTATAGACAAATTATTTCTAATAATAACTTGAAAACCTTTTAAAAATTTAAAAACGTAACAAGTTGTCGGTGATCAATTAGCCAACATTTTCTAGATACAGGGTGGCCGTCCATATTTTGACCCATTTTGATCGCGGATAACTTTAGAACAAATAAAGATAATAGGATGTGGTTTTTGCAGATATACTTATATTTTTTTCAAGTTTATTCTCGTATCCTTATTATTTTTTTGTGACATTTCATTAGCTCAAAAACAAAATGGCTGATTTTCCGATATAGAACAACTTTGTTATTTTAAATGGAACACCCTGTATATGTTTCAATGATTAAAAATTTAATTTTTTTCCTTAAAAAAAATGTAGCATAAGCAATGGTTATCCTAAAAAATAACGCATTTTTTAATATCCGAAAATTATTTTAAAAGGTTTTTTAAGTCGCCTGTGGAAACAAAGTTATCTCGTTTCCATAACGACAACAAGTCTCGTTGTTATTATGTTTACCGAAACCAAATTAATAGAAAAACCAAGCGGAGATTTAGAAACATGTTTAATAAAGCTTAACCCACAAAAAAATTTAATTAAAATCTAATACAGAAAATTCTGGAGTAACGGATCTTTAACCAGTAAAAAAAAAATAGTAAACAATAAGACTTTGCCAAATAAAACGTTACAAATTCTGAAGATAACTCAGGAAGATCCAACATTGTCAACAAGAAAAATCTCTAGTTCAGTCCATATTTCTAAAACTACAGTAAAAGAAATCATGAAAAAAGAACTTAAACTAAAGACATACAAAATTCAAATGTTACAAGAAATAAAAAAAAAACTGATCTCCCAAAAAGGGTGAAATTTCGCCAAAGGATTCAATATTTAGTAAGGAACAATATACATTTTTTGGATATACTAATAATGTCAGACAGAGCCTCTTTTCATCTCAATGGAATAATCGATAAGCATGACTGCAGGTTTTGTGCTACAGAAAATCCCCGACAATATAAAGAACACGTTAGAGATTCGCCAAAAGTCATAGTCTGGTGTGGTATCTTAAAGCAGAAAATTTATGTGCCATTTTTTTGCATGGACCAACTGTAACCTGCAAGAAAAAATCTATTAAATATTGTCTATTTTCAACAAGATGGGGCTACACCACAATATGCTAACATTATCAAGGATTCACTGAGCAACGTTTTTGAAAACCGGTGGATTGGAAGGGAGCCCTATTTCCTGACCGCATTTTTACCGATTCTATACACGTTCAGCGATGCGAATTGCCGAATATATGCGAATGATGTTTTTACCAATCCTAGCTGATTTTAGCCGGTCGCGCTGAATATGTTTAGGGTTAGTATGGGGTTAGTTCGCCTATTTATATTCTTTATCTATGGGTTAGTTATCGTGCAATCGTTAAGCAAATTTAGTCAGCGCGTGTGTTGATTTGTTTGCGTGGTGGAAAATAACGAAGAAGTGAAATTGATACGTTTTTTGCATTTGATCAATGTGGCAAAATAGAAATAAAGGATTTTAAAACCACGGAATGTTTTATAGTCGACGTTCATACAAAATTTGATTCAAAAGACTATTCAAGCCATGTTAAGGAATGGATATCAAATTTTTTCAATACCACTAAGACGAACTGGATTGTATTTGAAACATTTCCCGATAATAAAAGGCACCTCTTCAGGAAAAATTTTAAGTGCCAACACAACTGCAAAAATAAGGGTGATAAATGTTTAAAAAACCGAAATCGGAATCTAAACTGTAAGGCATTTATTAACGTGCTTATAAAGAAAGTCAACAAAGACACAATAAAAAATGATCTCTTTTTAAAAGAAAATCTTAATGTTTTTATAAAGGTAAGTAGATATCATAATTCTATTTTATCTTAATTGATATGAAGGGCTTTTTGCATAAGCCTCCTATGTCATTAAAAGCGATTTCTGAGAAAATTGAAATTATTTATTATCTAAAGGGGTCTTATTATATTCTTTTGTTTTTGAGCAAAATCGGTCCAGGGGAAGGAGGTAAATGGGGGTTAAAATGCCCAAAAATTGTAAAAAATCGAGTCTTATGTCGTTTTAAGAATTGTTGGGCATAAGAATTTAAATTTTGCAATTAATTTAAGAGAATGTACTTATGCGTGACTTTCTAACATTACGTGAACTTAAACAATATGAATCAGCAATTGTAAATTTAGGGGTGAAGACATACTGGGTAGTACATAGGAAGCTTTAGTTGATTTTTTTCGGATATGCAGTTCCGACATTTTTTTGCATCCTTAACTGATACACCTTTGCAGGGAGAAACAATAAATTTACTAAAGAAAGTTATGTGTTTTCTTACTTCAACTGTTACTTGTCACATTAATGACAAATTCCCAAGTTTAAAATTTCGCATTGTCAAAAAAAAAATTATCTGCGTGCGTCAAAAGTAAAAATGCCGAAAAAAATAGGAAATAAGCGACTAAACGAGCAAAGCCAGCTCATTATTCTAAATTTATTGCCTTTTTTTGAACTGGAGAAGCAACAAGAGGGGAGAATTTGATATTTTTGGAAAAAAATGAGGAATATATCATTTTAAGGGTTTTTGGGTATGCAGATTCTAAGATTATGCTTTGTTTTATATTTTTGTAATAATTAAGGAGGGTGGGAGGAAGGTAGGAGTAGGGGTAAAATGTAAAAAAAATCGGTTAAATAGGATTTTTCTGCAGTAAGTAAAGTTCTCTTATTTCAAAATTAATATTTTAAAGTTTTACTCCCGCCCCTAGATAGAAGAGGAGGGGATTAAATTTAAAATATGGTTTTGTACCTATATCGTTTTCTAGATTTTTGGAGTCAAATAATTCAATTTCATTTTTTTTTATATAGCATCATTTAACCAAAGAACCCATTTATTTAAATAAGTTGAACAGTAAAAGTGATGTGGAAGAATTGATTCAATTTGCAGCAGTTTTTTTTCAGTTCACCGTGATAGTCTGGTAAAATAAGACCATAACGAATGAAACCGTATGTTAAAAAAAACTATCATTTATAACACCTAAAGGACTTTTTTTATAATCAGTAACACCTAAAGGGTTTTTTTTTAATCAGTACAGTCATGCTCTCTTTGACTTTTTAGGTAAAAATTTTGAACTCACCTCATTAGTCTGGTGAAGTTATAACAAATATGAATAAAACCGTATTAAAAAAAAACTATTATTTGTAACACCCAAATGACTTTTTAGAAGTTTTTAGTTTTTAGAAGGTACCTTATTGCTATCTTTAAAGTGCTATATTTTTTTTCAATTCACCTCAATAGTCCGGTTAAATTAGAACTAATATCATTAAACCCGTATTTTAGAAAAACTATTATTTATTGTAACACCCAAGTGACTTCGGTTTTTGATATTGATAACTTAATTTTTTAGATAAATTTTGAGCACAGCCATGTGATTAATGTTGCCAAAGCATATGGTTTTTTAAGGATTTCGGAAGATACAAAGCAATCCTATATAGATTACTTCAATATAGGCTTGACACCAGCATCAGCGCATAGTTTTCACGAACTTAAAATATTGGATGACAACGAGAAGATTTTTCTCGTGTTAATTTTTTTAAATATTTTTTTAAAAACCGCGGCTTTATATAAAGAAGTAAGTACCTTTTAAGTGCAAAAAATATGATTTTTTTTGTGCCAGGAAAATCAAATAAAACAAAGTTTTAGTTTATTTTGATTGCTCTACTGCACCAATCATTTTTTTATATTGCGGATAATAAGTACTTGGTGTAAAAAATATGCGAGAGATTTCGTTACTAGCCCTACACATATTCAGCGCGACCTGCTAAAATCAGCTAGGATTGGTAAAAACATCATTCGGCTATCTACGGCAATTCGCATCGCTGAACGTGTATAGGATCGGTAAAAATGCTATTAAAAATTAATATTCAAAACATAATAGAAAATATTCCTAAAAATTTTTTTTTTTCGAATTTAAATAAGTAAGTCGGCGAAAGGCATTATCAACATTTAAAGTAGTTTTTAAAAAATAATGTAACTTTTTTGTAACTACTATTTTGTGAATAACCTATACCTTTGACAGTCGTTTTTTTTTGTAACATACGAGGCAAATTTTCATTGTTAAATAATATTCTTGATCGACATGCAGTCAATTTTTCGATGGTCAATAAATGTGTTGTTTTTTGAGATAACCATAGCATGTGTTAAATATTTTCTTAAGAGAAAAGAGTAAATTTTAAAAATATTTAAACATATACACAATATACAGGGTGTTTCGTTAAAAATAACAAAGTTGTTTTATATCGGAAAATTGGCCATTTTGTTTTTAAATTTTGAGTGTTGAGAGTTTTGGAATGTCATAACAAAATGATAAAGATACGAAAATGAACTTTAAAGAGATATAAGTGTATCTGCGAAAACCGCATCTTGATGTCTTTATTTATTCTAAAGATATTCGCGATTAAGATGGGTCAAAGTATGGACGGCCACCCTGTATAAAGAGAAAAAAAAATTGCAAGTCGTTTAACACTAATTAAAATTAAAAATATTTTAGTTCTGTTTAAAAAAAAAAAAAAATTTTCGACATAATCGCACAAAGAGAGTTTTATTTATTATGACAGAATTTTTATTTGTTTTGCTATTTTAAAAAAATGGTAGGATAATTAAGACTAGGGGGTTTTTGCAGTTTCCTTAGCACTCAGCAAGTTTGGGGCTACGCAGCTATATTTCGTTTCAAAATAAGATAGGCTGACTTTTAGGTAATTAATCACCATAAAACTTACTCTGCATCCCTAAGCATTCGACTATAAACAGGATCGTATCTTTTTTTAAATATTTTTTACTATAACATACATGGGTAATAAAAATGTATTTCGTTATTAACTTTTTTTATTTTTTCGCATTTTGTAGAGTAATACACTATATTACAGACCCAAAAATCATACAGTAATGGACCCTTTTACAGCATAGAAGGCATTACTTCGTAAAAACACAATTTACCAAGAAAAACGATTATTTTAAACAGTGTAACCATAAACATTAAAAGAACAATATGTAGCCCATAAACTAGAGGCTTTAAGAATTTTTTCCAAAACCAAAAACAAAATTATTACCTATGTACAATACTTTAACCATATAAAATTGCCTACCTTTTCATAAAAATAGGCCAGCATTAAGTTTTTACTCAATTCCTTTAAATCACTTGGAATTTCTCTAATCACAGAACTTATTATACACTTTTTTATACCTTTCTTTAGATTTCGCTGAAAGTAAACTGGTAGAAGCTTCCTGGGCGGCATTAAAAATTTCTACCGAGTCGTTTTCATGAGCAATTTTAATGATTATTGTTAAAAAACATCGCTCTTCAAAGATGAGTTTATTTGGATGCTGTCAACTGTTGTTAATTACAAAAAACAATATCCTGTTTAGGTTTAAATTGCCAAATTACTGAGATGTCAGATAACTACGTTTTTTTAGACTTTCTCAGTAACAATTAATTATTTTAAACTGATTTTAATAAGAAATGCAAAATAGGCACTTATCTACAAAATGCCAAAAAATAATATTCGCACCTCGTCAGAAAAGTTATTTTACTTGACCCTATGGTATAATATTTGTTAAGTAAAATTTTACTTTTCTGTACTTGATACGTAATATACTATAAAGCTATCCAATTACTGTACTGTATACCAGGGTTAGACAAAACGTGTTTTGTGTTAAGACATAAGACGTAAGACAAATATAAAGAAATTCTATGTTAAACATAACATGTATGATAGGCTTTGCTGTCTTTTATTATTTTTTTATTACTTTGCTACACACATAAGTAATTAAAATGTATTTGGTTTTAACACTTATATAAAAAATTTAAATAATATGTATGCAATACATCACAGAAATACTAAATTTGTTGCTATTTTATTTTTATATTTTTTGTTTATTACAGTACACAATATAAAATAAATAAATAAAGAACTTTAAATAAATTTAACAATATTCCATAATCTGTCTTTGCTGCTTTATATTTCTTTTTGTGTTTTTTTTTGCTTTTTTACTTTATTTTATAAATAGTTTAATAAAATGTATTTGGTCAGTTACTTTACAAATCAACCTCACTAAGTTTATCAGAATTCATATCAGAATAACCACCTATTATAAGATTTATTTACGGTTTAAAATATTGTAAATACTAGTTCTCAATTTGTTAAACATGTTTTAGGTTTTTTCTTACTCTATATATCAATTTATTTTTTTAATAACTCTCTTACAGAGCTATTCAAATTGGCTTTGTTTCTTATTTATAAATGCGCCTAAACCATGTTTGTCTTTCTTTATTATTTATGGATGCGCAGTAGCTTGCTAATATTTTTATCATCATTTGGATGCTCATTGACTTTTCTTTGCTTTTATTTTTTTGATAAATGGGCATTAGCTCTCTTTTGCTTTTATTGCTATTTATAAATGCGAATTAAATTGCTTTTGCTTCTACTGATATTTGTATATGCGCAGTAATTATCTTTTGCATAAATATGGATTTGCACTAGCTTTATTACGACTTTATGGATGCGCAGTAACAGCTTTAATCTTTAAGGCCTAATTAGTAAATTTCAGTAAATAAAATCCTATTTTTTTTCCAAAGTCCCTGTGTTAATCGTAGTTATTTAAAAAAATGTATTCCCTTCTAAGGGACAAAACCGTGGATATGACCAGGCAATAAAACTAATCACAAGGCACTGGGAGACTTCCAGTTTGTCATCTGTCACATAAACTGATGACATCAAATTGGACTTATTATTCCTTACTCTAAGCTGATGATAGATTTGCATGCACACCAACAGTTTGCCTTTGCGTAAAATATACTAGTGTATTGGTCGATCGATTTTGTTATTTTCTCCTCTTTGACAATGGACACAACTTATCATAGTCACACTAATCCTACTTAACACAAATTTAAAGAAAGTACGTGGCAAGTATTTTGATGAGCCATTATATGATTTTGTAGTACTAGAATATTACATAAATCACAGGACTGCATGCGTTGTGTGGATGGTGACCTGGGTAACCTACATAGTTTACTCGCTCCAATCATAGTCACATTATCAAATTGATGGAAACAAGACTATGTCTTATGATGAGTCAAAGCGTAGGAACGAGTAAACTTACAATTAGTTTGACACTTTTCACACAGGTATTGACATTTTTTTGTAACACGTTTTACTTACTGAATAAATAAACAAATTCTTTATAACCTTTTTGGCACCAACGTCTGGTTATTAATTAGTCAAGGTTGAATTTTATGAACACAGCTGCGCTGTTATGGCCAAGGTCAAACACAAACCAGACACCTGCAATGTCAAAGTCAACGTCAAATTTAATAAACACACCTGCGCTGGTGTGTCAAGGTCAAGGTAAAGTGGAGTGATGGGTATATGTTGTCGGCATTTATCCTCTACTGAGAGTCTAAAATGAATAAAACATATTTTGCTTCTTGTCCTATTTTTTTCGTCGACCAGTCAGCACGTAGAAGGAGATAACCCCCCTCCGGCAAATCAACACGCGGAAACGTTATACACCATTCTTATTTCTCCCTCGCACGCTTGCTTGCAGGGCCAAGTGGCAAGGCTACCTCTAGTCACTAGTGGGTATATGCTCGAAGGCATGGACCGATTAAAATTAAAAACGAAAATGATATGAATGTGTCCTAACTAGATTCAACCAGTCGATCGTGCAATGCATACAGAGAAAAATGCCCTGGCGGCCGACTGGTCGGAGTTGGTTAGGTAAACGGTTAAATCTTTTTCATGTTTAATGACCGGTCCCCGCATAACCCGTACCGTGTAGATCGCAAAGCAGGCATCCTATTTAATTTGGATACAGCGTGTCCATTTAACACGGCTGTCACCCGAGGTTCGACCAATCTTATTGATTCGACGGCGGTAGTATTTGCGCATACCAGTTAGGTTTCCATTATCTGCCGCAATGATAACGAACACACCGCGGGTGGCAGCCACGCTAAAAATGGATACGCACCTTTAGAATTACGAATTATTTTTCAGATATAGATAACTAAAGGAAATTAGCAATTACAGAAGCTTACGTTAGATACTAATACTATGACTTTTGAGATAAAAAAATGGTTTTATTAGGTTTTCTTCGAGTACTCGCCTTGAAATTTTCTAGAAAATGGGACCACTTTGATCCAGGTACCGGAGTATAGCAAGCCAGCCTTATTGACCCCTGTGAACCTGCAGATCGCCTGCAACAAAAAAGAGGACAAAACCCCCAAAAAACCCAAAAATCAAGAATCCTGATCTACGTTTCGTTGGCAACTCGGCCACCAATGTCAAAATGAAATTAAAAGAAAAATTTAAATGTTATGACGAAATGTCATAAACAGTATATAAGATTTCAGAATTTCCAAAGTTTTTAGAGCAAAATTTCTTAAAATTTAGTTTAATTTTTTTTTCATTTCATCTTCACAACGATGGCCGACTTGCCACTATAACATAGATTAGTGCTCTTGGTTTTTAGGGTTTTTGGGGGGTTTTTATTATTTTTTGATGCAGGCGATCTGCAAGTTCATGGGGGTCAATAGGGCTGAGCATACTTAGCTTGCTATACCCCGGGACCTCTACCGAGTGGTACCATTTTCTAAAAAATTTTAAGGCAAGTACTCCCAAAGAAAACATAATAAAACATGAATCCGCCGCAAAACTATAGAACATATTTTTAAAATGGTTTTAGTTAAACAGTTTTTTTTAACACAAACTGTAAAAAAAATCAAAGAAAAATGAAGCAATAATGGTTTTATTAAAATTATTATATTAATTACTAGTAGCAAATATTAATTAGTATTAAATATAATTACCTAACTTATCATACGCTGTTTTAAAAAAGTTTTACCCAACATCGGTTTCAATCCTGTTTTGAAGGTAGTGAATTTTACGCTTTGTATTTTATGACACCTTTTTTAAAAATATATTTTTATACGAGCTGAAGTCTTTTCATAGACATCTCAATTCCACAATGGTTATCTATTTTTCTTTTTGTGATAGGAACACTTTAGTAGTAGACAAGCAAAAAAACGTTTATTTTGCATTTGCTACTACCAAAACTCGGATTTTGATATCTTTTGAAACCCTTTTGTAAAAGAAAAGTCATAAAAAGGGCATAAAATAAAATAGAGAGAATTTATATGTGAAATATATGCCTTAGGATTATTTGATAAACCCAACATAAAGCTATATTGACAATAAAATAAAGACACATTTTATGACGATCGATGCTACGCATAAAACATTAAAATTGTTGCTTAGGTTATGTTAAATTTTAAATCAATTTAAACCATACAAGAAATATGGTGTTTAAATTAAAAATTTATTTTAACTTGCAAAAAGTTTTTAGAATTACATTCAACTGGTAAGTTACAAACAAAAGTGATAGCATACATAATCCTGTTTTTGTTTCGTAATTAGAGAGTTACGGATAAATTCATCTTTGCACTATTCAAATACTTGTCAAGTTTAGATTTAGGAAAATATTGTGAAAATTAAATAGACATAAAATTTATAAAAAGTATTACACATTACACAATATTTTAATGTTCATGTTTGCTTATTTAAAAAGTATATTAATTGGTAATATTGGTAAATTGCTATGCATTTTGTAACTGCTATCTTTTTTTTCTGCCTAAGTAATCCAGATAGCTCAGGATTATTTGATCCAAGACAGTTATAAACGAGGTTTAAAGTTTATGTTTTGTTTAAAGCTATTTCTAACGATGGCAGTAGCAAAATTAACCATTCTTTTGTCAGATTCTTAACCCATTTCAATGACATTTTAGTCTTTTGCCAATCTGAGCTAACTAACAAAAACCAAACGAAGAAGCGGGCACGTCAATTTAAAGGGATTTAAATGTCTGGCATAAAGTGACGGGTTTTATAGTTTTTGCTACTTCTACTTACAATTAAAAAATCTATTATATACGTAATAAGTTCACTTAACATAAAACATTTAAAAACATGGTATAATATTACATATGTTTGACAAAAAACATTTGGTGTTATCATTTCGTAGCTGATCTAAACAAAAGAAAGACGTCTTCTTGGTAGCATTATTGTCAGTAACTCTGCCTTTTACGGGGTCGATCTGGATTTAATTCCCACCCATCGAAACATATGTTTCCAAAGAAAAACAACGTTCCTGTTAGCACATCCGCGATGCATTAAATGCATTATTTACATGTTGTGTTATTTTAACATCATTGACGGGTCTGGAGAATAAATGAGTTACCCTTTTAAGAATCCGACACCCTCGGTACCTACTACTTAGACTCAATAAGCCTTTGGGGGCTGTCCTTAAATAAACAGAACCAACATTTTTTTAAATATTCTTGACTTTACCGTTAAAATTTGATTAGTATACTGTTGACAAAAATTAATATTAATAAATTTAACTCTACAGTTAAAATTTGATAGGTATACTGTTGACAAAAATTAATATTAATAAATTGTCCCTGCTTTTTTTATAAACACGAGTTCCAGCTTAATGGATTGTACATATACCTGTGGAGTTTTACCAGGATAAGCAAGAATGCCTATTGGAAAAACATTACATTTTTATTATTAAACCTGTTAATTTCATTTCTGATATGTTTTATTGTTGAATGCATATGGTAATTCGCTTTTTACAATAATTATTTCGTTTTATCTAAGGAAAACAATGTTTTAATACAATAAACTTACAAGCTGCCAACTGCCAACTTTTATGTATTTTAATTAATCCATTTAATCAAAACCTTATTTATTTAAAATCCGGTGACCACTAAATATACTACTACAGGGACATTATATGTATAATGTGACCTACGAGTTTTTTCATATTATTTAAAATCAGAAACCTTTTGAAGGTGGAAAACAAATATTTATATTGTTTAAACCATAGATTTTTGAATAGTAAAGATTACACGATAAACACGAACTTACGGTCAGACATTGGAAAAGGACGTAACGCGTAACTAAAGTCGATACTTTCTGTTGCCAGCTTGAAGTGAATTTAAACATTTCTGAATTAAATTGCCTTTAAGTTCTATAATATATGCCGCTTCAACGCGCGTAGGAATTTTACAACCTGTCCGTTGATAAATGGAATGAACTTCATTGGGTGTAGTGCGACGTTGCACTGGATTTTCTTAAGCGCTTTGTGGTGTTTTTATTAAAACTATCTGTTAAAACTATTTACAAACTTATATTAAAAACTCTAAAATGGTGCGTGAATGTGTTTTGTGTAAAAAATTGGACTATTTACACGAAGATGTGTCTTTTCATAGGTAAGTTAGGTTCTGTTCGCTAGGCAATGTTTTTACCAAGGTCAGTGGCGTAGATTTACAATAGCCTAAAGGAAAGTAACTAGACCAAAAGTAATGTATTCATTGTACTTGTTTTATTATTTTTATTAGAATATTATCGAATTTATTCGTTTGTGAGTAGGTTTATAATATTGTGGGAGAAATTATACATTATACAAAAGAATCATCTAATATTTTAGGTTTCCCTCAGATCAAATGACAAGAAACATTTGGTTTTCTCTTGTGGGAATTGAAGAGGGACAACATTTACCAAAGCACCCTGTGCTATGCTCGGACCATTTTGATCCACAGGATATTTTGGTTAAGGCAAACAATAGCAAATATTTAAGGCCTGGAGCCATCCCAAAAATTTCACATCATATATTTGACAATCAATCTATTGATGGAAGGTATTTATTATAGACTAATACATTCAAATTATTGTTAACGTTGTTTTGTATATTTACGAATCTTCGTAAACTTTGGTTCTTGATTTAAAAAACGCATCATTTCTTTGGTGTAGGTCTATCTAATAACGTTTGAGCTTTTATGTTTAAAACAAGTACATCTTTTTGACCTATTTATTTTTTAACTTAATTAATATAACTGTATTTTTTAGCTCTGACTCCACTTTACTTGAGACTACCCCTAGGAAAGTGAAAGGGTATGTAATTAATATGGTCTTACAAAATCAGCAAAAATTTTCTAAAGATTTTCACGTAAATATGTGTTTAATTTAATTAACTTTTAGAGATGAAGACATATCCATGGATAATTGGGTGCATGATTTATCGAAAAATTTGACCACAGCGAGCGCTGCAATCAATTTAGCTGACCCCAAAATATATTTTGCAACATGCCAATACAATTTTTCGAAATTTTAAAAGATAATGCTCCATTTTACGATTTTCTGAAAAAAAAATTCAAATTTGACAGCTAAAAAAAGGCACGTGATCATCCTTATACAGGGTGCTACCGATTCAAGTTCATGTATGTGGATCTTGGAAACCGTAAGAGATACAAAGTCGGTTAAATTATTGCAAAGTTGCGCCTTTAGGTGCCTAACAACATGCCGTTTAGAAAGTTGTAAAATTCCGAGTACTTCCGGAGATATCCGGAAAAAACCGAAATTTGCCGATTTCGTTTTTTTTTTCTGACGTTATTTAAACAGATATGGAAAAACAAAAGACACTTTCTTATGGCCACTTTTTAAGCTCTACAAAACAGCGTTGAGAGATTTTCGGTAAGAGGTTTCGATTTCGTTAAACCATCATCAACTTTATTTTTTTAAATACGGTACTCGATTGTTCATTGCATTTTTTTTAAGCAGTTATAATCCCAATTACAATGATGTATAACACTTAATATTTTTCTGTTAAATAAACATATTTTCCCTATGAGACAATGAGTTAGACAAGGAACGCACATCATTTCTTATAGGGGCGTTTCATATTTATTAAAAAATATTAAGTGTTATACATTTTTGTTATTGGAATAATAAGGGGTTCAAAAAAATGAAATAAAAAACCAGGTCCGTATTTAAAAAAATAAAGTTGATGATAATTTAACGAAAACGAAACGTCGTGCGGAAAATCCTTTAACGCTGTTTTGTGAAGCTTAAAAAGTGGCCACGAGAAAGTGTCTTTTGTTTTTCCATATATCTTTAAATAACGTCAGAAAAAAATTAATACAAAATCGGCAACTTTCGGTTTTTTTTGTTCGGATATCTCCGAAAGTACTCGGAATTTTGCAACTTTCTAAAGTGGATATGGTTAGTTACGTAAATACACAACTTTGCCATAATTTAACTGACTTCGTATCTCTTACGGTTTCCGAGATCCCTATGCATGCACTTGAATTTGTGGCACCCTGTATACATTATTTGGCATTATTTTTTAAACAAAAACTTTTGGCAAAAAAAATACCCGAATTAATTGTGAAAAAATTCTCCCATTTGATGCGGACTTTATGGTTGACACTGTATATTATCTTTGGAATAAGTAGATAATTTTTTATTTTTGCCTTATATCTAATATTTTATGTTATTTTTTGTGTACCTTATATAATAAAAAGTATCCCCAGTTTTTGTCTTTTTTTTATTAATTTGTGGCCCACATTATTCAAAATTTATAGGAGAAAAGTAATTTTGTTTAAATAACCAATATATCAAAAATATTTTATGTTTTTTAAATAAAATATTTTATAACTATTTATGTTGCTAATCAATATTTTTTAATAAACCACAATTAAAAAGATCACCATAATTAGAACGATTTAAAAATTAATATTTTTAATAAATTTATATATAATCGAAACTTCTAACATAAACCATACGCCACTGTTTGAAACTCCAAGGCTCCGTGCAATGTTGCCTTGATCAGTCCTAATTTATCTTCTATCTTTTTTCCCCTTATATGATTTTATTGATAATGTCTGGGACAAAACAAAGTGTTACTTATGAATGAAATGTTAAGTCTTTTCTTTCTTTCGTCTGAGGTTTAAACAATATTTATCATATTTAAATGGAACATTTTTAATCGCTGTAACTTTTTAAATATTAATTTTCGTCATTTTTACACGAAAAATTTTTTGTAGATAATTTAATTTTCTACAAAAGTGGTTTTATAATATTTTCTCGTATTTTTCCTAGTTTCTAAAATATCGTGAACTTTAATTTCTAAGAGCAGAAATATAACTTAATTTCCGGATTGTACTAATTGCTTATACAAAATTACAAATGTATATATTTCTTTAGGATTTAAACAACTCTGAGCAACATATTTTCTATAAGATATTAAAGAAAATATGATAAAATTTAAATAAATAAAATTTCATTAGGAGGTATTTATTAAAAATTTTATATTTTATTAAATGTTAAAAAATTTCTGCTATACTGAAATATCCAAAAAATAAAAAAATAATTTTTATTTATATTTTGGAGATTTTATCTTCTTTAATTTGTGGGTGGTTATCGCAGTCCTGCAAACAACGCAAGCCGGTGAGCAATGAAGGCCACTTTTTTGCAGCCACATGCTGAACCGCATACCGTTTTGCTACGTCATTTTTACTGGTTTTTAGAGAATTAATTTCCCATTGCTAGACTTGTAAGTAGACTCTTAGCACCTGATAATAAAGAAATGTTTTTTTTAACCACTCAAAAATAATGTCTTACAACCAGTTTATTAAACAAAAACTATGTTAAAATTTGGAATTAATAAAGCATCTTTTATTTATTCATGCATTCACTGGGTGTGATACTACCTCCGCCTTTTATAAAAAAGGTAAAAATAATTTTATTAAAATTTAAATGTCTGGAAATCAAAGAGATAAAGTACTTTTCAGTGAAGGTTTAAGTTGTATACTCATATCGTACGGTGCTAAGACAGCCAAAAAATTAAATATACTCCGATACAAACGTTTCAAAGCATTAGCATCAAAAGATAAACGTGTACAACTTCATTACTACCTCCGAAGAGGATGTAGCAAAACAACATATCAAAAGAGTCTACTCACAAGTTTAGCAATGAAAAATTAATTTCCTTATTCCTCCTGAAGAATGGGGTTCGCCAAAAACAACTATTTAAAACCAGTAAAAATGACGCAACCAGCAGCACCTGAAAACGTCTTAAAAATTATATTTTCTCCTGCAAACCAGAATGCAATTCAGCTTGTGGCTGCAAAAAAAATGGCCTTCATTGCTCACCGGCTTGCAGTGTTTGCAGTAGAAGTGACTGCGATAACCACCTAAAGAAGATAAAGTCTCCGATACACAAAATGTAACTCAAAATTTTTCATATTTTTTGTATATGTGAGTAAAGCACAAAATTTTTTACATTTAATAAAAAGTCTTTAAAAATTATGATAAATAGCGCTTTATAATAAATTTTTTTAAATTTTAATATATTTTCTCAAATATCTTATATAAAATATGTTTTTCAAAGTTGTTTAAATCCTTAAAAAGAATATGAATTTTTGATTTTGTTATGTTTATTTATTTTATGTCACTATTATATAAAAAAATATCTTATAAGCAATTATTACAGTCCGGAAATTAAGTAAAATTTCTGCTCTCCGAAATTTAAGTTCACAATATCTTCGAAACTATGAAAAATACGAGAAATTCCTATAACACTATTTATGAAGGAAATTTAATTATCTACAAAAAAGATTTTGTATTAAAACGACGAAAATTACTATGTGAAAAGTTACAGTGGTTTAAAAAAAAATGTTTTATTTAAATATCATAAGTATTGTTTAGACAATATAAATATTTGTTTGCCCCCTTTAAAAGGGTCCTGGTTTTAAATAGCATAAAAAAACAAAATTAAAAAAATAAATAAATAAAATCGGAGCTAAGAACAGCTCCTACTTCCAAATTTTGGCAGTTTTATGTATTCATTGACGCTACTAATATCTTTGAAAGGAAAAGCTTATTCACTGATCTACTGATTTACTGACTACACACGAAATCTCGAAAACTGCCTTTCCTATGACAGTGAAATTTGGCACGAAGGTAGGTTATAAGAATATGAGACGTCAACTAAGAAAGAATTTTGGGAAACTTCCCCTCTAAACAGGGGGGGTAGAAGTTTGTATGAAACTTTGTCATTTCTGGTTAGTTCTGGTTTATTACTTATATCTTTATACCTATTTACAAACACCATTTGTATTAAATAATAATAACAAATAAAGTACCTCAAAATAAAAATAGCTCAGTCACACGACGCGCGCTATGCCGGGGATTTTGTGACAAAAGACGGAGCACAGGGAGCGTGATGTAATGTGTCCCGTGGGCCAATATTCCGCAAGAACGAAAAAAAAACAGTAATATTTTTTTAACTAACAAAATAAAAGTAGTTTATTAAGTAAAAAGTACCTAAATGTACTTCAAGGTTCCAAAATTAAATAAAAAATAGTGGGCCCACCTTAAAAAAGGTATTGGTTATTTTAAATTGATTTCTTTAAAAATGTTAATAAAACCGCATAAAGTAGCTGGGTTGCAGTTTCATATTTTTTGTCCTGAGTTCTTTTTTTAGTTGAATTAACCCTTTCACGTCATTTTTTCACCGCTTGCAAACACAATTGTTTTTTTTTTAATTTTTTTTTTAATAAAGCACATTACCCAAATTTATTTTTTTATTTTCATTATAAACATTACATAAAATTTAAAGAATATATAAAAACATAAAAGTGAACTCTAGAAAATAAAAGATAACTCTAAAAATGGTATCAAAACTAACCGTCGCGTCGCAACAACAGGATGTCGAGCAGCAAACAACACGTGGAAACTATGCCATCGTTCTTCTTCGTCAAGAGCAGTGTGATCCCATTTTTTTAAGCGGAGCGAGTATACTTGTCCAGAGCAGCCTACGGCACAGCGTACATATCCGTTTAGAGCAGTAAAAGGGTTAATATACATTTTTCGTAAAACAAGACTATTAAATTTTTAAGCGTTTTACCAAAAATTTAGTTAATTTATACATAAACTATTTAGGGTTATATTTTTCTTGGTCTTGGATTGTACGCCCCTAAGTATATATTTTGACATTTGAAAAAAAAAAAAATATTACATTTTAACATTAGGACACTAAAAATGATGCTTTCCCCAAATATTTTCACCTGCTAAAATGCGTCTACATGGACGAGAACGGGATACGAACCGCGGCCGAAGTTTCATTTCCCACTCAAGAACACTTTTTTTTAAATTTGTTATTAATATTTTTAATAAAATTACAATTGTATGCAATCGTAAAATGTAAATTATTAATAAATAATTTTTTATTAACATCAAAATTGACCACTGGTCGCCCAAAAACGTCGGTGCGTCTCCCGTTCTCGTCCATGTAGACGCAGTTTAGCAGGCAGAGAGGGGACCAAGTGCGTCTAGTTTGGCGCTCGACCAGTGCAAGAGCGATAGTTTCTGATAGCATTCGGTGATACACTTCGCTGCATTGCCATTAGCAAGATTCTCACTCATCTCTGGTTCTGGTCTCCTTAAAAAGCATTTCTCAGATCATGTACACGGAAATGATGAGTCCCGTTTTTATGTGTAGGACACTAATACCAAATTATTTCGAAGTAACCATAACTTACCGGTATCATACTGGTATCACAGCATAACTAAGAGAAAGTAGCACCCTTCCATAAATTGACGGGAAAGTACGGTCATTTTTCTTGCGAAAGTTCAGCCAACGTTTTGCTAAGATATAATCTGCCTGCTTTATTTAAATTGTAATGGTTTCTTTCGTGTTTTGTGCTTTAAAATATCAAAAGCGCCGCCAGGAAGAGATCGGGCTGCCTGTTAGTTATGCTGTGCACAAGTAAATATGTTACATGGTTAGCTAGCAAAAATTTGCTTTAAATTGTAATACGCACCTATCTAAAGACCGCCTGCATATTGTCTATTTGTAAACTTTTATTTAAAGAATTTTTTTTACCGCACCTGTATTTTTCATTTTTTTTACTTTCAGGTTTGTTTTAAAGGATGGTAGAAATAAAAGATGCAGATAAACATCTACCAAGTTAATAAGTAAGTTTTAATAATTATCATATAATCCTAGTTACTTTATTAAAGTTATTTGTTATACCGGGTGTTTTCTAATTGAATGTCAATATTTAAGGGGACGATTTTTGGGTCCATTTTAAAAAGAAAACTTTTTATTATCGTACGTTCTAACAATTTTAACTCCTGAGATACAGGGTGGATTTTTTTTTTAATAAATCATTTATTAATAATATTTGTAATACCTCGTTAGATATTTTTATGAAATTTGGCATACATGTACTATGTATCAGAAGGCATTTTTAGTGTACCAATTTTTTTTTAAATTTTTACCAGTGGCTTTTTTACGGAATTGGACCTGCATATTTTAGCAGACATTGATGATACTCCACTGATTTCTCTTAAAATAAAAATTATTTTTAAAATCCCTAAACATTATTTCAGCTCGGCAAGTCTGTGACACCGTAAGTTGAGAGGAGTATGCTTCGCCCTTTGGTCAGTAGATGGCGTTGACGTCTGTTACCAATTCATGTGTTTCAATGCGTACTGAATAAGGTATTAGGATTTTTAGAGATTTTTACCTTTGACTAGCTTGTCTGATGAGATCTGATATAGATCGAAACCGGTCACAAGATGTCGTTAGGTGAAATCTCTACAAAGTTAGTTAAGAAATTAACTACACTATTGTTAATAGTCCGTACAAGTATTGGGCATACATTTCCAAATGTTTGTAACATTATTTCAGCTCGGCAAGTCTGTGACACCGTAAGTTGAGAGGAGTATGCTTCGCCCTTTGGTCAGTAGATGGCGTTGACGTCTGTTACCAATTCATGTGTTTCAATGCGTACTGAATAAGGTATTAGGATTTTTAGAGATTTTTACCTTTGACTAGCTTGTCTGATGAGATCTGATATAGATCGAAACCGGTCACAAGATGTCGTTAGGTGAAATCTCTACAAAGTTAGTTAAGAAATTAACTACACTATCCCTAATTATTTCTGAGCAAAGTTAATCACTTCATTTTTTTTCAATCCGATGCACGGTTGTCGCTTAAAAAAATAAAAACCGTTTCTCTGCATGATCATAACAATATCGGGAAACAATATTACCATGTCGAGAAATATTAATATTAAATTTTTTTAGATGGATTTTTATTTTAATTCTTAATTTTTTTTTAGTTCGACGCAAGGTTTGCACATAGAAAAATTAAATCTGGATATTTCTCTGCATGGTGATATTGTTTACAAATATTGTTATGATCATACAGAGAAACGGTTTTTACTTTTTTAAATAAAAAGCGTGCATTGGATTTAAACATATTAGGTGATTAACTTTGCTTAGAAGTGATTTGGGATTTTAAAAATATTTTTATTTTAAGAGAGTCAGTGGCGTCCCATCAATGTCTGCCAAAATGGGCAGGTCAAATTATGTACGAACGCCACTGGTGAAAAAAAAAAAAAGTGGTATACTAAAAAGTGCCTTTTGATACATAGCACATATATGCCAAATTTCAGTAATATATCTTAAGTGCTATTACAGATGTTAATAATAAATTATTTATTTTTAAAAATTTAACCACCATGTTTCTCAAAAGTTAAGACGTTTAGGAAATACGTTCATTAATTTTTTTTTAAGATTTTAAAAATCGCTCCCTTAAATATTGACATTTAATTAGAAAACACCCTGTATAAAGGTTATTATATATATATATATATATATATATATATATATATATATATATATATATATATATATATATATATATATATATATATATATATATATATATATATATATATATATATATATATATATATATATATATATATATATATATATATATATATATTATATATATATATATATATATATATATATATATATATATATATATATATATATATATATATATATATATATATATATATATATATATATATATATATATATATATATATATATATATATATATATATATATATATATATATATATATATATAATATATATCACGGCCTACATTCGTGTGACCATTCCCAACAAGGTGAAACACGTGTAATCGGATTGGCTGAACCGGGTTATCCATTTACTTGGAGCCTGTAATTTTAAACCAACCTAGCTTAGTAGTCATACCTAACGGGACTTTTAATCTTTCTGTTCAGTTCATTAAGGAGCCTATTTGCCCAAAGAAACTCTACTATTTGTTATATTATATATATATATATATATATATATATATATATATATATATATATATATATATATATATATATATATATATATATATATATATATATATATATAGATATATATATATATATATATATATATATATATATATATATATATATATATATATATATATATATATATATATATATTAATTTTGTATCATTTCACGACTGCCTCTTTTTTGTCAATTGGAAAATGAGTCTTATAATCCGTACGTTTTTAATATATTAAGTAAAAATGTCGTAACTTTGCAGGTGATTGAGTTCAATGTAAACTAACCAATTGTCTTAAAAATCTTTTTTATTCAATTCGCCGATAATAGTACACCAACATTAATACTGTAGTTAAGTCTAAACTACTAATTTTGTATGGATCTAATCTTCAAAGACTAATAATCTATATATGATCAAATTTATTTGGAGTAAAAATCACTGTCTTTGCGACAAGGGTTAATGTAGTATTTTAAAAGGTATTTTTAGAAAATACTAGATATAATATAATTAATTGCCTATTTAACAATATTCGAAATTTATTATATTCAACAATAATTTACGACACCAAAATATAGCTCGTAGGTGAATAATAGGTTACCATGGCGATACGATAGACTCAAAAATTAAACATTATCTGACAAACAGCCGTTTGCACCAGTGATACTTAGGTCAACCTTAACTTTAAGTCATACTTAAGTGTAAGATTTCGTTTGCACAACAGAAACTTAACGGTTATCTGTCACTTAAAACTAAAACTAAGTTAAGCCGAAGATTTCTTTGGCTTAAGTAACACTTTTGTTATTTTATAACCTCAAAAATAGAAAGTTTTATTGTTTTGGTGGTAAAAGCGTTAATTTATTTGTGTTGTATTTGTCAATTTTTAAAATTAATTTAAAATAAATGTTTTAAATAATGACCTATTTTTTTTAAAGGTTGGAGTTCTGTTATTGAGAAAATGTATTCTGAAAACTTTACTATATAGAAACTTTTTTGTCCAGTGCATTTTGTTTGTTAATTTTACCGTTTTCGAGTAAACAAATCAGAAATCAAATGCATGTCGACAATACGAATGATAGAATGGAAAAACCATTATGGGTGCAAATTTTAACCTTTTTTCAGTGTAACAAAATATTATAAATTTTAATGGAAGAAACCCTTGGAAAAAATCAACAACTATCTCAAATTTCATGCATTTATAATTTTCATTTACATTTATAAAATAAAATAATCTAATTTCTTTTTCTTAATAATTTATAGCCCGATGGATCAAAAGTTAAAAAGTTTAGGCCTTTTTTCATATTTTTATTTAAAAAGTCCGTCTGCAAAAATTTTTGCAATGTTAAAGAAACAACTTGTATATTTTTTTGTTATTTTATTTTTATCATATTGAAGCGGAGTCTTTTCTATTATGCGCTTATAATTGTGAATTAAATTTAATAAAAGAGTTTTTGCCCTAACTGAAAAATTGGAGCCCTTTTTCTATACGACAAATAATTAACAAACACAAATAAAAACCGTGCTTTTAATAAAAAATAAACTGTAAAAATAAATTTGAACTTTTTGGGGAACAAAACTTTAATTTTCTGTCAAATTGTCTCCTTCTTTTTCACTAATAATGCGGCTCTTGTTACCAAATATCAAAACTGCACAATTTTTACAATGTTGCCAAGCATTTTTAATACTTAGCTAAAAAAATTATAAGTGTAACTTGTGCAAAGCGATTAATCGTTAAGGTCAACCTTAATACTAAGTGCTACTTAGTTATTGTGAACTTTTAAGAGTTAGTGGTGCAAACCGCCGAAAGCTATCTTACCATTATCGACAAAAAAAATCAACATGGCGGTTTCATTGCAATTGCATCTCTATTACCTTTATTTGTTTTCTTATAGCTTATCTTAAAAAATATATATTTGCAAATCATTAATAGCCCAGTCTGTAGGTAAAAATAAGGGTTCTTTATGACGTTAGTTTGTAACAGGTTGTGGTTAGAAGTTGTAGAGGGTGATTACCTGAATATGACTATATAACCAACTTTCCATATTTCTTGGTATAAAATTCTTAACTTATGCAGGGGGCGCTCCGGCTCTAATTGTTTATTAACAAAAAAGTACTTTTTTTCAAGGTTTAAAACGATGGACTTAATATTATTATTTTATTTCGTTGATATAAATTGGTAAAATATAAGTCTTGAAAAAGCAAAAGACAGTTTGTAATACCTAAAATATTTATAAACAAACAAGATATAGCCTACTAGATTAGGGCTCTAAAATCTGTAAAACTCAATTATCTTAGCAAAAAATATCCGATCATGCTTTAGAACCTCTTATTTAATTAAAAAATAAAAAAACCCCTGTTTTGCAGTGACAAATTGATTTTTTAAAAAATTATCAACATTTCAAAAAATGGCTATTTTTAACATTTTTTCATAAACAAATGAAGCAAATCAATTTTAGCCAAGCTCAAATTATAGGTTTTGTTAATACCTAAAAAACATTTTGAACGTATTCCTCTAAAATGGTGCTTGCAGAAACAAAAAAAAAGGTTTTTAGCACTTTTAAGCCCCCACCCCCACCCTTGCAAACTTTTTTCGAATCTAAAACTATATAGTCATATTCAGGTAATTACCCTCTACAAGTTCTAATACCTTTTAACCTGTTACAAATTAAAATCATGAAAATTATCTACAGACTGGGCTATAATAATTACATGGAAAGGGTGCATTAAATAATTACACAAAAAAATAATTCTTCGTTCTCAAAAGACCCTGTTATTGCAAAATTTTGTATAAAAATCTTATTTTGCACAAAATTATTAGAGAAAAACAATAACAAAGTTTTAATTTTAACACCCTGTATCTCAATTAATATCAACTTTTGGTATGGATAAATATGATTAAATTCCAAGTAGGGAGTCATTTTTCCATGTACACTAATTAGCAGACACCCAGTATATCTTTTAGTATATTTTTTTGGGACACCCTGTATAACTTAAACTTACTGTGAAAGATAATAGACCAAGAATTTTACAATTTCCACAAAAGCTATGTACAAAATAGGAAAACAAAAACTTATTTAAGATCACACAACACCAAACTTACAAATTTAACAAAATACTTAAAAATAAAGATAAAACCTCCGTCCTCCGACACTGAATATTTCAATATTCGATATTCCAAGAACGGAAGCGAAAATATGGCTAACACTTTCAATTACGCCTCAATTTACCCCACAAATAACAAAACATGTGACAAACTCCACCAATTAGGTTCGTCTAGGACGCAAGTGGGCATGCCTTTTGTTTAATGTTGCCAGTTTAGCCAAAGTCGATAAGATCTTTGGAAAATAATTACCTATTATAATATTTTCTGGTAAAACAAATATGATTAAATTCCAAGTAGGCAGTCATTTTTTCATGTACATTAATTAGCAGACACCCAGTATATCTTTTAGTATATTTTTTTGGGACACCCTGTATAACTTAAACTTACTGCGAGAGATAATAGACCAAGAATTTTACAATTTCCACAAAATCTATGTACAAAATAGAAAAACAAAAACTTATTTAAGATCACACAACACCAAACTTACAAATTTAACAAAACACTTAAAAATAAAGATAAAACCTTAAAAATTAAACTATATAACAACCAGATTCAATTTTCAGTCTTTTCCAATACTATATTTAGTTATTGTAAAAAAATTGATTTTAAAATTAAAATTACTACTTAACCAGTACTATTGCTTTCTTGTAGTTAAACTTGGTACATACTTTCGTTCAAAATAGTTTGAATTTTTTTCGCTGTCACAGATATATTTGCCAGACTATACAGACCACTATTTGTTTGGCTGTGAATTTTTAAAAATTTGATAAAGACTAAAAGGATAAGATTTAAGTATGAAACTGGTATTCCTTTGACTTAAAGTAATAAACTATTGCAGCTACATAAATAAATATTTATAAATGTTTTCATTTTGTATTACAAGTTATATTTTATTTACAATATTATGTCGGGTATATTTTACAATTATTATTACAAAAAAGTAGTTTTTTTACCCAAATATTTTTTAACAATGTTCAGTTGATTTGTCTACGAGGTGAAAAAAATGCATTTTTGCAAAAACACCTTTATTACATATAAAATATATTTTTTTATAAACACAGCTATTGACATTTAAAATATTTTTTAAAAATGACTATATTCTAAGACATGACTTTAAAAAAATGTTCTCATTAAACATGCGGCAGACCCAACCTAAAAGTTTCTTTACTTTATAAAGTATTTACAAACATCCTTTTACATAGATCTAAACAAACTTTTTAACAATGTTAAGTCATTTAGCCCTAAGGGCCTTTTAGCAAAGGTAGAATATATTTTAGCATTACATTAAAAGTAATGTATTGTTTTAGTAAGGCCCTGCGTGTTCAATAAAATTAACTTTCAGGCCAAAACCTGCATTGCGCTAACGTTATAAATGAATCTAATTTTGAAGAAAAGGTTGGTTAGAAAGGAACACAATATTTTGCCAAATAGTTAAATTAGATTATTCACAAAACTTTTATGTAGCAATTTATGGGGCCCTAGCGAATGATAACGGTTTTAAAATTAGGCAATAAGTTAAATTTCTGAACAATAAAAGTTTCATTAGATTCTTGAATGGCACGCAAAATTTGACATAATACCGTAAACCGAGGATACTTTGCGACGGGTTTGACACCTATTTTGTTATGTTTTAGTTGAATAAAAAAAATAATTCTAGGTCCAAGTATGCATTATTTTAGACCTTTAAGAAGACGCTAAAATATAAGTTTATAGATTAATTTTTCTATTTTATTTTATTTAAAAAAAAATTGCAAAATCTGGAAAATGGAAATTCTTTGCAGGCGTGTATATTTTTATTGAAATGTAATGTTTGAAGCCGCTATGGGAGTCTATGCTAACAAAATTGTTTTTTAAAAAATCTTTAAAGTCATGTGCAAAGTGTAAAACAAAAAAAAACCAAGAACATTAAAAAAATGTATTTACTTATTCGTAGAAAAACATTATAAAAATCGGAGAACTTTGGCAGACATAGGAACTTAATACTTTTTTGGCTAGAAAATAGTAAAATAAAACTTCACCTCTAAAAAAGTTAACAAAGATTTACTTTCTAGTAAACAAAAAAAGAATTGCAAAACTTACACCTATATAAAACAAAAATAAAATTTATAAAAAGTTTTAAGCACTTAAAACTTCTTTAAAAAAAGTGACGGGTACTTCGTCTGCCGGTGGGAACACAAATCCGTCCTTATGTTTCCGTGAAAATTTCATTTGAATATAATCCTTATTAACATCTAAAATTTGCCCTACAAAATGACTAACGGTCTTTTTTTTTGGAAATTTAACTACCACAAAAACATTTGCTTTTAATATTTTTAGAAGAGGCTCTTCTCTAACATCTTCCTCGACTGCTAGTTCCGGTGAGTCAGCTCTAACATTCATTTCTGAAGTTAAATGTTTGTCAGGGGATTCATCTTGTTTTTCATTTTTTTTACTTTGGCTCCCTCCTTCAGCCTTAATGTCGATATCCTCTGCTGACATCTATTTTCCGGGATCCACTCTTAACATTTTCTTACTCTTTTTTGGAGCAAAACTACCAAAGGGACTACGCATGTCTTTTAAATAGGAAATCTTTTACCTAAACAAAATAAAAATGTATTAAAACAGTTTAGTAAGATTTGGATCTGATAATATCTTTATTTCTTGTATTTCTAAGTTAGAAATGTGTGATAGTGATATGTTAACCAGCTGGTGCACTGAAAGATATTCAAGCGGACAATCACCATAATAGTGTTTTATAAGTGGACGTCGACTGCGGTAAAAGGATGCATAAGATAAGCTTGATGTTCACATTTCGAGAGCGTTAGACCAAACATAACTCACCAAAATTGGTCTTATCCAGTACATTTAGGTGTGTTTAGTTAGCTTTTTTGGAAATAATTAAATGCTTTATGTAAAAGTTATTACCCAAAAAATCAGGTTTTTATCATCCTCGGCAGCTTTTTTTTAATTGGCGGTTTGTGGTTGACAGGACAAATTTTTTGATAATGGTGTGCCGACTTTAAACTGCTTTTTAAAATTATTTATTAATGTTTATTAATATGTTATCATTATCACCTCTGATATTGGTGCAATTAAATAAAAAATTAATTGTTTGTGCATCCTACCGTAGATGCCACAATTGTGTTAAGTTACGACGATGGTTAAAGTGTCATGGTCATCGTCAAGGAAATAAAGCCGAACTAGTTGAGAGGTTAGCGGTGTTTCTCAATAACGGCACAAAAGCGCATTATGCGGCACAATGTTCAGCATTGAGTGTTTTAACTACAGGCAATACCCCGCATAATGGAGCGTCGAATAACTTTTTTGCTCTCTAAGAGAGCAGAAAAGAGTAATTCAAAATTTTTTGGATTAATAAAAAAATGTGTTCCTGGATTATCAAAATTTGATTAATTTGCTACATTATCCGTAGAACTAGGTAAATTATCAATAATAAATAAAATTAATTAATAAGAGAATTTACTCGTATTAAAAAAAAATACAGAAGCCCTTCTTTTAGATATAAAAGTTAATAAATAGTGATATACTCACAACTCACTGGTAAATTAAACCAATAAAGTCAGGTAAATATATAATATTTTATGTCATACAATAACACTAAAAACAAAATTTATTTAATTTTAACGTTAAAAAGTAGAATAGAAAAATAAGTGCATTCAACTCTAAAACATTTTTTTTTTTTTTGAATTTTGAGACAAATCCTTTTAGATTATTCATATTTATTAAATCTTATTAACAAAATCAATAACACGTATCAATAATCAGGCTCAGAAGCCTAATTATTGATAAAAAAATAGCTCACAAAAGGTATTTGCGTAACGGCTCTCAGAGAGACTATGGTCGGTTCTCATTACTCAGATCTAGGTCTAAATTATTGGCTCAAACGGACTATATGGAGTATTTGAGAAGAGTTGAGGATGGTCTTTCTGAGAATCCAAGAAGCTTTTGGACTTTTGTGAATAATCAAAGAAAATCATTTGAGTTACCTGACTGCATGTTTTATGATAACAGAATGGCTGATAATGGTCAGAGGATAGCTGATCTATTTTCGGACTATTTCTCCATTGTATTTAGAGATAAAGTTGTTGAGGTACCTGTATATAGTTTTAACCATAATATCGACTTTGAAATATGTGATATAGATTTAGCTAGTGTATTTGAAAAAAAATCACATTTACCTATGAAATTATCTTCAGGGCCTGATAATATTCCTGAATACCTACTATGTAAACTTAAACACTGCATTTCCAAAACCTTAATGCTGCTATTTAATAGATCACTGGCCGAGGGTGAGCTTCCAGAAGTCTGGAAGGAAAGTTATATTAATCCGATTATAAATCTGGGGAAAGAGGGTCCATCGAAAATTACAGAAGCATCTCTAGACAGTCAGCAATCCCAAAACTCTTTGATAGTATTGTTTATGATCAGCTTAGTTGGAAGTGTGGGAGTAGGGCTGGCGAGAGTCAGCACGGATTTGTTAGTGGCAGGTTACTAATCTGGTGACGTATGAAACCATCCTGCTGAATGCATTGGAACGAGGTTCTCAGGTAGATTCAATCTATACTGACTTCTCCAAGGCATTTGACAGGGTGAATTATGGGTTACTTAGTGCTAAGCTGCGGGCGCTGGGGTTCGGCGACCGAGGTGTACGCTGGTTTGGAAGCATGCTAGTGGGACGAAGACAGAAGGTAAAGATTGGCAATTTTGAATCCACGTGGATAAATGTAACCTCTGGTGTTCCCCCAGGGTGCCCAATACTGTTTAATTTATTCCTCAGTGACCTAGACAGCTATCTGAATGACTGCCACTTGTTGCTCTATGCTGATAACATGAAACTCTTTCGAGTAGTTGAGAGTGAGATTGACTCCAACCTTTTGCAGCAAAACTTAACATCCTTTTATCAATGGTCAATAATTAATGATCTATCGCTTAATGTTGCTACATGTTGCTCTATTAGCTTTTTTAAAAATAACAGAAAAGTACAATTGCGATATGCAGTCGGAAATCATCAATTGAATGTGGTTGAACTTGTCAGGGATTTGGGTATTCTGTTCGACTCACAAATTTCATTCAGGGAGCACTACAACTTCATCACAGGGAAGGCATTGCAAATGTTGGGTTTTGTCTTAAGGGCATGTGCAAGTTTGTCCGTGAATTCTTTGCGACTACTGTACTGTTCTCTTGTTAGATCCCATGTTGAATATGCCTCTACTGTATGGTCACCTTTTTATAACATCCACAAGACCCATATAGAGAGTGTTCAGAAGAAATTTGTGAGGTTTTGTGCCTTTAAACTTAATGCGCTGGACAGAGTCGATGAAGTGACCGCTGATCTTAATCTGCCTCTGTTAGAGGTTAGAAGAGGATTCAGCGACATTGCTTTTATACATAAGCTAATTAATGGCAACATTGACTGCCCTGCGCTTCTTAGCCAGATTCAATTGAGGATTCCTACTCGATCACTTAGGAGCAATCGAGTATTTTCTGTTCCATTCCATCGGACCAACTATGGCATTTATGGTCCAATCTCACGGTCCCTGGATTACTTAAATTGCCATCCTGATATAGATCCTTTTGGAAGCTCACTCAGTGTGTTTCGTAGCCAATATTACAGGTCGCTAAATGAGCGAACTGTAGGTGTATATGTATTTGTCGTTTGAACTTGTTTTTGGATTGTAATGTTTAATAGGATGTTACAGTTGAATATTATATTTTATTTTATTGTATTGAATATTTATATATATATATATATATATATATATATAATATATATATATATATATATATATATATATATATATATATATATATATATATATATATATATATATATATATATATATATATATTGAATTAAACAAGGTATCACCGTTTAAAACTTGTAATAATTTGGACACCTTGTATACGTTAGTTAATTTACTACAAAAGCGACACAAAACACAATCACTTAGGACACTTAAGTGTTATGAGGGTTTAAAAATAGAAAACACACGTTAGGGATTTTAACCTCAAAATTGTCACTATATTTTCACAAAATCCAAAATATTTCGATACCCGCAAAGAGGTAAATCTTTATAAAACTTACTTTTTTAAATGTAAAAACCAAAAATGAAATACCATACAGGGTATTCCATTTCAAAAAAATACAACTTTACTAATTTTTGTGCTTTTGGAATACCCTGTATATTATATCCTAAAAACCAAACTTTTTAAAAATAAAATAACATAAATATAATGTTCCATATCCTATAACATGAATAACCCTGCATACTAAAAAAATTAGACACAAATTTTACCTTCTAATTTAGTGATTAATAATATAACCGCGCCACTTTTTAATTGAAAAAAGCAATAAAATAACGTGCAATTAATTAGATTGAATAAAAGTTAAAAAAAAAACGCAATTGAATGGGACATTTTCCAGTTTATTTAAATTGCGCGTTGCGTCGCCACTAATAAATTTCTGTTAACGTTTTTTTAAGTTTTAATAGTTTTTATTGGAAAACAAATTTTTTCATTTAAAAAAGAGCTTGATTAGAATCAAACCCATTTTGGGTATATGTAAATTTATATTTTTTTGTTAGTAATATTTGTTTTATTGTTTTTAAACACTAACTATATTACCTTGCATATTATGGGCCCATTTAATGTAAGGGGTTAAGACTATAAGTTAAAAATAAAACATAAAATATACTAAAGTTGTCTTACAAACTACCTAATTGTATGTGATATATATATATATATATATATATATATATATATATATATATATATATATATATATATATATATATATATATATATATATATATATATATAATATCATAGAGTTCTTTATAAACTAAAGACTTTGGCAAATTTAATCTAACCAAAATAACAAAGCAATGAATATATTTTTTTCACTAAGAGTTTTTTGATCTTCAATGATTGATTAAATCTACAATCGGTCCGGTGTTTAACTATATTTAGATTAAATTTTGTGGTAAATAGTGAAACATCTTAAATTTGTCGCCTATTCAACAAAAATAGACAATTGCCATTTAAAAAAAACTTCTTTTTATCTAGAATTTAATTAGTATTTTTAAGGAAAAAAGGTTTTAGGATTTTTATTCAAATTATTCTTTTTAATTCTAAATAACTTTTTCTGTTTTAAAAAATTTCATTATAGGTTTCCTTCATTCCAAAATGTTTTCACTTAACATCAAAACAATTTTGTTAAATGAAAACTCATTTTTGTATAAAAGCTAATAAAAATTTGTTGATATTTATTGGCAGTGACGCAGCGTTTATTCTAAATAAATTAGGAAATGTCACATTCAATTACGATTTGTTTTTACTAAAAACCCATTGAATTTATGGCGCGATACTTTGGCAATTAAAAAATTGTGCTTCTGACAATATTTTAAAATTTTTATTTATGCACCAAACACTCGGTGTTTATTCGTGTAATAATATTTGACGGAAATTTATGAATCATGGTCTATTGTTGGTATTTATAGTTAAAATTAAAAAGGTTTTGATACAGAAGTACAATGGGCTTTTTAATTTAAACGTTTTTTAGTTAAAATAATAAAAAAATTTAAGTCTAGTCAGCGTTTAATTTGGAATTATGTGACATAAGACCTATATATACAGAGCTGTCGCAATTACTTTTAAAAAGTAATATAATTACAATTAAAATTATCAATTAAAACTAATTGAATATTTTAGCAATTACTCTATTCAAATAGGCTATTTGACTGATTTTGAAAAATAGTTTTAAATTATTCTTTTGTACCTAAAAAACACAATAAATTTTATATTTCTGGGAAATATGCTGTATTTTCAATGTTAAAGTTTAAATTATAAAATTCACGCTAAAAACGCTGTCTCTGTAATGGCGTCGACATATGTTTCGCGTGACGTCATATGCAAGTAAACAAGTTAATAACGAGTGCAACTACAGTGAACTGTGTTAATAGTTTCTCAATTTATTGGCTAAAATGGTATATAAATGGTGTGTCGTGTCATAATATACCAATACTTCTCTAAAAACACCACAAAAACTGTTTATATCTGTCCCAACAAATCTTAAGAGGCGAAAAAATTGGTTACAATTAGAAAAGATGCAAACAGCTTTGTGTCGCCTTTATTTTTTGTGTGAAGATCACTTTAATGTAAGTATACAAATATTCTGCCTTAAATACCTACCGATTTATATACAACAAAATATTGCCTTTAGATAACTTATAAACACTTTAAGGTATAACCTTTCTTTTGGATTTGAATGATTTTGTTTGTATTAGAAGTTAAATACCTAGCAAATTAGTTATTTTATTTTATACTTAACAGTATTATTATTGAATTGGAGATGAAAACTGATATAATAAATTACGCGAAATACAAAATGGGCACTTTTTCAATTCGTCTCCCATAAGAGATCGTACTCCTTTTATTTCTACAATTTCTACACTTCATAAACATAACCTACAATAAGATTTTGAGAAAAACTGATTAATAAACACGTAAGTAAATAATTTTTTGGAGGTACTTACACAGCTGTTTTTACATTTTAGTATAGTAGTCAGGGTAATTTTTAAAGAAACGCACAATCATAAATGCGTCTACCTCAGGTAGGTTTCTGTTATCGGCTTGCACAAAATTTATGTCTATTTTGAGGTACGAAATGGATAATTATGTTACTTGAAATATGTTTTTTATATAAAATGGCCAAGAAACAGTTATTTAGATAGTTAAAGATCAAAAATAACACCTGATAATACACAACACAAAGCTTGTGACATTTATTTACTTGCAAGTGACGTCCCCAAAGTTGAAACCAATCATAGAGCGTTCCAGTCGCTGAATAAATTTCAAAAATGTTTTAATTTTAATACGTATATTTTGCAATAAATATGCATATTTTACTTTATATTATGGAATAATATGCTTCTTTATACTATTATCTAATAGGATGACCACAATTTAAAGCTTATTTTTAATGGTGGCAAATAGCCTATTACCAACGATACACTAAACAAATAAAATATTTATACTAATTTACATTATACGCGCGCGTCACACTATTCAAACTGCTTTCTTAGCAAGTTCAACAATAATTTATGACTCCAAAATAAAAATTAATGTTTATCCTACCCCATATATCAACAAATTTTTTCACAAAAAAATAGATAAAAACGGTGGCGGTAAGGATCAATCGAAAATATTAAATCGGCGCGGAGGCGGCGTTTGCCGAATTCAAAGCGGTCCGCCGTATTTCAAGATCCTCTTTCTGTCTGGCCAAAATTCTAGCAGTTTTTCCATAAAGAATGGTTATTAAATTTTTCGTTGTTTTGCAATTATTTATTAGGTAATTGAATTATTTTCTTAATAATTTAATTACTTTATAAGTAATCGAATTACTATCTAAGTAATTCAATTACTTGGGATTCGTGAAAATCAATTACTAAGTACAATTACAGTATCCTAATAATTTATAATCCAACTACAATTACCTTTTTCGAAAAGTAATTGAATTAAACTAATCCAATTACTAAGAAGTAATTAAATACGATTTTTTAATTATTTTAATTTTATTGCTTACAGCTCTGTATAGCAATGGACCGGACGAATTTGCGATTACCCTCTAAGCACTGCAGCCGAGGTTAGCGCAGCATACGTTAATTTTCCAACGGTGCCGAACCAATCAGAAGGCACTATCATCAATCTGAACCGAAGGGCACTTCGTTTGGCATCGGATAAAATCGCTTCACTAGAATCCATTGGATTTTTGCTGATTTCCCGCCTATATTTCCATGCTCTTGTTCTTTTAGAATTATTATTGGAAATTGAGCTTCGACAGCGATTTATTTATTGCCAAAGCATTTTGTTATTTATTTCAGGCCATTAGACCCGTAATATGGAACTGGAAAAGTAAGTTTATTGCTCTTATTTGATATTTCTAGGTTATGATTCAATTTAATCTAGTTTTATTTTTAGGAATAAACTGACGACTTGCCAATTTTGCAACATAGAATTTTCAAGTATATCGACTAAAAACCGACATATTAGAACAAAACACTCAGACCAAGATATAGTTTCTACATCAGAAGGATCCAAAAGAACTCAGTATATCATATGCCCAATCTGCAGAAACCAAACTTCTTTTCCATTCCATACAGACTTGATTAAACATTTAAGTACTTTTCATAACCTAACTATAAAAGAATCTACTTTGTATTTTAAGGATTTTGAAGAGTTTTCAGCTTGGAGGACCCAGGAGAATAGAGAAGTAGACTATGCTTGCCGTACAGGAAGAAAATGTGCACACGGTGAAGAAAAGAAAGTATATGAGTGTAACAGAAGTGATTACAAAGGTGCTTGTGTAGTGATGTATAAGGAAGTATAATTATTGTATGGTATTATTCTTTTTTAGGATTTGCCAGCACAGCTGAAAAACGTAGTGTGAAAAGTGGAGGTAGTATTCATATTCATGGAACATGTCCTTCAAGAATTATGGTTAACATTTCAGCCGAGGGTAAATATTTTTTTAATAATGTTATTACTACAGCTAATCTTTTTAATTTTCTTTTAGGATCTGTGACTGTAAGGTTTGTTGAAACTCATGTGGGGCACACTGATGAACTAAGGACCAAGAGATTATCTAAAGTCGAACAAGAGACAATTGTTCAAAAATTAACTGCAGGTGTATCGAACCAAAGGATAATTGAAGATTCACGTATAATCCAAAATGATCAACTCGAGAGAAGAAACCTTGTAACGAGAGGAGATTTAGCATATCTAATCAGGAAATTTAAAATTGATAATAGGAGGGATGCAGATGGTTTTTAATTCCTATAAGACACACAAGGCAAGCGCAGTTATTTTACGAACGTTATCACAACTAACTATGGATGTAATGCTTGTTGACCATTTGGTTAATAATTAGTATAGGTTTTTCTCTGATTGTGCCATCTTTTCTGTTAATTTGATTGCTTTAAAAAGATTGTTAAGTGGAAGTATGTAGACCTGTCTTCCTTATATGGCTTAGCTAGTTTACTCTCTTTTATTTGCCTTAAGTTAGTTTAATTTAATTTAATTTGTTTGGAATTTAATTTTGTTGTATTGTTTTCGTACCATTTAGAATATCTTATTCTGTAGTGTACTGATTTGTAAATAAATAAATAAAATATACAGGATGTTTCTTAATAACATGCTAATATTTAATGGGGTGATTCTTGGACTCATTTTAAGAAAAAAACTTCATATGAATGTATGTCCTAAACGTCTTCTCTTTTGAGATACAGGGTGTTAAAATTTTAAGAAAAAAATAATTTATTGTCATTTTCATACCACTTTAAATATTTTTATGAAAATTGCTGTACGGCGTTTATGCATTAAAGAGCATTTTTTAACCTAAGAAACATTTTGAAGAAATTATTGTTCAAAGTTACATAAATCGTTTTTCTCGTAATTGGTCCAGTGAGATGCAAATAAGTGAATTTATTTTTTATGGGAAAACGCTGAAAAAAGTCAAGTAACCAAATTTGTTTTAAATTGACCGAGGACTCCAAAAATAATTTTTATTTTAAGAGAAAGCAGTGGCGGACTACTTTTTCCTTCAAAAATATCTAGTCAGAGTCCAGTACGGACGCCACTGTTGGAAATAAAAAAATGTTTCTTAGGTCAAAAAATGCTCTTTAATGCATAAACGCCGTACACCAATTTTCATAAAAATATTTAAAGCGGTATGAAAATGACAATAAAAAAATATTTTTTTCTTAAAATTTTAACACCCTGTATCTCAAAAGATAAGACGTTTAGGACATACATTCATATGAAGTTTTTTTCTTAAAATGAGTCCAAGAATCACCCCCTTAAATATTAGCATGTTATTAGAATCACCCTGTATAGGGCACTATAACAATAAAAGCTGAATTATAAAATTTATTATGTATAATATCATTTATTTATATTTCTATTTACCCTAAAAAACTAATAAAATAGTATAAACACATACACATTGTAACTTTTATTTTAAAACTTATTCAATAATCTACAATACCTAAATAATAATTAATTATTCTAATCACATAGTCAAACTAAAGGATCTTAAAATTCATTCACCAATCTATCAAGAAAATAAATGCCTCGAGTGGTCGATTTACAGTTTAAACTTGGCGCCATTGTCATAACTGGCTGCCGCGTTCTCATTGGCCGGCACCGTTGGAAAATTAACGTATGCTGGTTAACGCGACCAACCGGCGCGCTTTCGTTTAATCCTCAGTAACTTTGTAACCACGGACGGGTTAGGATGTACTGCCGTATTTCATGTTTTTCATAATTATTTACGCATGTAGGAGATAAAATTCGCTATTGCTCATCAGAGTTTTTTTGAATCAAAACAATAATTAAATTATTGTTTCGATTCTAAGGTAAGATAACATGTTATTCTAAAAAATCACAACTAAAAACTAAAAAACTTAAGTAAAAAAAAATCTAAATAAATTAATTAATGAAGCAAGTATTCAAACAATCCACCGCCTTTCGCTAAACAATGTCCTAAGCGATCCTAGAAACTTCTTCGAACATTGTTTAACATCACAGGTGTAATTGTTTGAAAAACATTGCGAATTTTTACACGCAATTCATCAAGATTCATAGCGCGATCATCCCGAAAACCATAAATTTTGGAATTTGCATAACCCCAAAGAAAATAATCGTTAGGAGCCAGATCAGGAGAGCGAGCGGGCCACGGTATTGTAGCTCTCAATCCAGCAATAAGACGGTTTGGAAAAGTATTATTTAAATAATCCAAAACCAAACGTGTATTATGTGCTGGACAGCTATCTTGTTGAAACCACACTTAATTAAATCGAGGACCTGCCAAGCGTCTAATTTCTGGAACTATTTGCTGTTGCAAAAGGTCCAAATCTTTTTGACCAGTTAAGTTACCATCAATGAAGTATGGCCCAATAACATGTTTTCCATAAATACCGCTCCAGACATTTACCTTTTGAGGACGGTGAGTTCTAAGTTCTATGTAAATTTTCCTGAGACCAATAACGGGTGTGAGTGGGAATATGCCTACCATGGAGTGGAAATGTGGACCCATCAGTAAAGACAATGTTTCGAATAAAATCTTCATTTTTATTTACCTTATTCATCATGTTTTCACAAAACTCCATTCTCCTGATATTGTTCTCAAAATAAATTTCTTGGGTTTTTAAACTTTGTATGAACGATACTTATTTATTTTTAATATTTTCCTCACCGTTCTTGTACTTAAATCAACCTCATCCGCAAGCGCACGTATTGACAAAGTTGGATTTTCATTAATTAATGCCAACAAATTAATTTCTTTCGCTTCCCGTTCCTCATTAACTTCTTGGACGTTTTGTATTTTATGGTTTCTGGGAGAAACGCACCCGTATTTTTGGAAATTATTTATAATTCTTGAAATAGTTGTAATTGCAGGGTGTGGCCTATTAGGATACTTCTCAGCAAATATATTTTTTACCCGCTGTAAAGAATTACCCCCATAATACCACTGAACAATTTTAACTTTTTCCTCAATTTGATAAATATCCATTTTAGGTTTTAAATGTAAAGGATTTTTTAAAAACACACGTGTTCTTACCTTAAATTCGCCAGGAGAAATAATTTTTATACATTTATAATTCCCAACAAACTGAAAATTGTGTTACTTTGTTGTTTCTTACTGAATAAAAAAGATTGCATACACAAATAGCGAACGATTGCAAGTTCGTCCGGTCCATTGTTATATACCTAGTAGGGTGACCCTGTCTGTATATATACCAGGTGGTGCATCGCCAGACTGGCCATAGGAAATTCCATGTAAATTTTGATACATTGAAATATGGGCTCCCCTTTTAAATTTACAACAAAATTGTATTAGACTATTTTGAAGACGTTGATAAGATTAGCTCACATACTTAATTTCGTTTTTTTCTGATAAGGCAATTAAAAGTTATTTAAGAAAAACTATTTGTAAAATCGTTGCATACCTGCTACATACTCATTAAGGTATCAGGAATAAATAAAATGTATTGTCAACTTTTTAATTTACGTTTTACTTTGTATTAGTTATTTCAACATGTTTTACAGTATTGAAGAGAAAATAATGGTTGTAATCATTTAATAAATACAAGTAATTACATTGAACTACATAATGAGATTTTTACATAATTGAACGATTTTATAGGACGGTGAAAAACACACTTAAAAACTGTCTAAAAATACGTTTTAACACAACACATTGAAACTAAAAGCCAATGTTTTTTAATTAGATGCTTAAACAGACCTCCATTTATTGCTAAGCAATATCCTAAACGGTTATAAAATTCAGTTCTTACATTTTGAAGTTGAAATGCCGATAGTCGATTGCACGCCGCTGAAATTGAAACTCTTAATTCTTCTAAATTTTGATAACTCAAATTTGTATAAATATCATTTTTGATATGACCCCAAAGGAAGAAGTCGTTTGGCGAAAGATCAGAAGACCTAGATGGCCAATTTATGGTGTAATTTGGTCCTATAGTGAGTCCATTGAAAACATTTTGAACATATTCCCTTACTTCTCGTGAATTGTGTGCAGGACAACCATCCATTTAAAACAAAATGTCCTGATTGTCAGGTGCAACTTCTTCCAATGCCGGCCCCACTTGATTTTGTAATAGTTTCAAAAAAAGTTTCTGTTCCCAAATTGTGATTCAAAAAAGGTCCAATAATCCTATGTCTAAATATACCCGCCCAAACGTTTACCTTTTGAGGGTATTGAGTCCTTGTAGATACAAATCTGTGTTCATTTTCTTTGCTCGAGTATCTGATGTTCTGAACGTTTGGTTCATTGTTTAATGTAAAGGTGCATTCGTCACTAAAACAAATATTGCGTAAGAAGTCCCTATCGTTATTCGCCATTTCCATAACTTCAAAACAAAAATCTGCTCTTCGGATCTCATCGCCTTCCCTTAATTCCTGATGTCGTTGATATTTGTACGGATGATATTTATATTTCTTTAATTTGCGTAGTACTGTGTTGTGATCCTTTCCTACAACTTTGCCAAGAAGCCTGGTGCTAATTCCTTTATTTTCTTCTACATGAAGTAAAACATCTAAATCGGCATTATTTTCTTGAGCTCTTCCATCGAGTACATTATTATTTCGCTCTAAGCAGTTGCATTTATTAAAAACGGTACCTTTTGTCTTAAATTTATAAACGATATTTTGTCTTGTATAGCAAAAATATCTACAACATGCAAATAAATTTATATTTTTTTTTGGCTCTACTGCAATCCCTTGATAATAACTTGTTTGCTAAAGTTCGGCGCTTATTTATTTTCCAGTGAACTTGTAACAACAAATAAGACCTTGATAAAATGTCTGCGAAGATTCGCAAGCGGTACATATAACAGTTCATATAACTAGCAAAATGAAATTATATAAATACACACAGAAAATTGTCCTTAGATTTCTTTAAAATATTGAAAAAATATACACCTGCATATAAGTTAACTACTCGTTGCTTAACATACTGAAATATCACCCACACGAAACCTGATACTCTTGGGATTTTGTTAAATTATTTAAATAATGAAGGCAATAATTTTTTCTAAATAAAAACATAGTCTAAGGTGTGGAAAATAAAGGATTTTTAAAATAAATTTTCTTCGAATTACATTTTCTACAATTCTGGAGCAAACAGGACGACTTTGTAAGCCATGTATTTAGATCAGTTTTAGTTAACATAATAAGTGTTTATAGCCAATTGTTCTAGTTACATTTATTTAACAAAAGATTAAACCAACAATGACTATTAACCACTTTACAGAAGTTTGTTACCTTTGAAAATTACCCCTTATTGTTAACTAAGTCAGACAAATAAACAAACAACATTGCAGAGAGCAGCAATCATAGAGCTGCTTACAGTGTGAGTAATAGCTTATTTCGCTTTGGGACATCTTATATATCATTAGTTGTTACTTAAAGCCGTTCCACCAAAAGTTTATTACTGCTATTGTGTTTGTATCTGGCTTTGAAGTGCTGGCTTAACTTTTATGATCTATGCACGAGTACACGATTACGTAAACAGCTAGCAAGCCAATACAAAATGGGTTGGTATTTTTATTACTTCATTTGTTCTATTTAACGGCTTATTATATAGCGCTCATAAATAGCGAACGTTTTTCAGTTTCATAAAATTGGGTTTTGATTTTACCGACCGATATATTTGTTGTTTTACGTCTTGTAAATTTTTATGGCAAATATTTTATTTTATGAGAGAATAAAAAGAAGATAATTTACACATTTTCAAAAATAACCAGCATGGGTATTAGTCATAGAATGTTAACTATAAAAATATAAAACTAAAAATAAGGTACAAATTCATGAAAGCACATTTGTTAAAGACAAGGGCGGATTCAGAAAATCCTTACGGGAGGGGCTGGTCTTAGGCAGAATAACCGGGGGTTTAAGGGTTATTTGTATTGGAACACCCTTAACGTAGTCCGGGGGTCCCCCGTCCAGGTTAGCCACCCATCTGGCTCTACTTGTAAATTGCAAATTACGATATAGTCCAGGAGACGAAGCATTTTTCCTGGCAATTTTTTCAAAAAGCATAGAATGGCTTGAAATTTTGACAGTAGGTAGGGAATAGTCCAAGGATCAAGATCTATATCATATCGAAGGGCGCCTTTGCCTTGGGGGTGGTTGTCAAACCATCTCGAGGGTGAAATTTTTTTAAATATTTTGACCACAGGAATCGATAGAAAAATGATTTCTAAGCAAAAAATGTTCTTTACATTTTATTTTGTAAAATATGTAGATACTTTTCGAGTTATTCGCAATCGAAAGTCGAAGTTTTTCGTCGATAAACTCAACGTTTTTAATCGTGTTTTTGCAAAAAACGCGTTAAGTTTTTATGTATCCAAAAAAAGTGTAAATAACAAAATTGTAGCGTTTAAAAAAACGAATAAAATGATTTCTTTGTAACTGCTGCGGGATCACTACAAACCAAGTTGTGGTTTGTTCAATATTAGCTTTTATTTATCAAACACAAAATTTAAGAGTTTCAAAGGCAAATACCGCAAAATCTACGTATTTTTCGAGGAAAACTAAAAATAAGTTTTTAAAGAATTTGCAGGGCCCTTTTTTTAAAAAAAAAAGGTATGTATCAAATTAATTGGTTATGATTAAAATAAGGTTAGACCAAATTTTTTTAGTGCAAAGATCTTAAAAAACAACCCCCTTATTACCACCTAAATAAAAATAAGTCGTAGCCCTTTTTCAGTTCTCTTTATTATTGTATCATAAATACTTTCTAAAATTTTAACCGATTTAAATTGCATAACTTTGAAAAAAATGTAGCTGCAATTAAAAATCAAATTTTAGAATTTTAATAAAAAATTACCTTTTTTTTAAAAAAAAACTCGAAACCTAAGGGAGATACGTAAAAATTACTAAGGTATCAAATTGTAGCTCTTTAAATTACAAACATTTTGCAATTTTTTTTATTTACTGTATTAAGTGAGAAATAAACGTTTAAAACGCGTGTGTATATGCGAGCACTACCTTGTTTCAGCCCTTTAGAGTCACCCTTTAAAAAAGTAAGGGGTTTTAAACAGATTTAATATATAGCTCTTAAAAGATACCAACAAAATGTTTTTTTTAACTTTTATCACAAAAACTAAAGGAGTTATGCTTAAAAACCAATTTTTGGAGCATTCTAATAGCCCAAATACATTTTTTTTAATATCTTTTTATTTTAATTCATTTTTTAACGTAATTGTACGTACTTTTTTTATTTTATCCATTAAATATATTTTCGTTTATAAATCCATAATAGGGGTTACTTTTAATGCTTTACTTCAACTTATATTTCAAAAATTTTATTTGAGCCTGATTTAAGCTTAAATATAAAAGTGAAGTAAGTTTTGAAGGTTTTAGTAATAAGGGGTAGTTTTCCTCCCCTAAAAGATTAAAAAGCGCTCATCGGCTTAATGCACACTTAAAGGGTGAGTCGACCTTAATTGCTTAATTCCAACTTTTTATAGGATTCGATGCATTTTTTAAAAAATCTCGGGTTTTGTACTATTTTTTTCATTGTAATATTGTAAGGGGTGCATTACTGAGGATTAAAAAAATAACAAAATTAAATTAGTAATACTTTTAAGCAGTCATTTTTTTAAATTACAACTCTGTGACAATCTGTTAATTTTTCTAGGGTAAATAATTGTCTTTTATTAAATCATAAAAAGGGTTAATTGTCAAAACTTAAAATACATTAAATAATGTTTCAAAGAATTAAATACTTATTGTTCAACATACTTGAGCCTAATTTTATGTGATTTAAGCTTTAATATGAAAGTTTTGAAGGTTTTTGCACCTAAAATAAATTAAAAGCTACTATTAGCATAATGAAAATTTTAAAGAGAAGGGTAAGTTAAGCTTAATCCAAAATTTTTATGCAAACACTGTGATAATATATTTTTTTTTAAGGTAAACATTTTTTCTAAATTAAATCATAATAGGGGTTGATTTTTAAGGGCTAAAATATTTCAAATATTGTTTCAAAGAAACAAAATACCACTTTTTCAAACTATTTGAGACAAGTTTAACTGAACTTAAGCTTTAATGTATAGTTTTATAGGTTTTAGCAATAAAGGGTAATTTTCACCCCAAAAAAATAAAGAACGCCCATCGGCATAATATAGGTTTTGAAGAAGAGGGTTAGTTAAGCTTAATCTCAAATTTTTATGCACATCTATGCAATTTGAAAAAATGGCCGGTTTTGCAATTTTTTCAGCTTCATTTCCTAAACTAGTAGGTCTATGTATTATAGCGACCACATTATTTTTTACAAATAACTAATCCCTAACCAAATGCAATAGGCAACATAAAAAGTTTTTTACCAAAACAACAGTTACGTTCTTCCATTTTTAACTCGTTTTTTTTTATTCTTCCCCTTTTTTTTGGCTGACGGGGAGGGGGCGATCGCCCCATTCGCCCCTCTCTGGATCTGCCATTGGTTAAAGAGATTTTTCTTAATGCCTTACCCCCTTACAACATTAAGGTTGTTTACTCCTTAAAATAATGAAGCACACTAGTCAGCCAAAATGAGAAACAAGTCTAAAAATCTAAACGCAGTTTATATATCGAAGATTCTCTTCGACCACTAGCTTTGTGTCTTAAGAGCTAACGCCGTGGGTTTGGTACATCAAGCAGATTTTTTTGAAAACTTTTTCCTGCGGAAATATTTTAAAAACTAAATACTAAAGCTCACTCACATTAATAAGCAATGTAATAGGTTCCGAATGGTCACTACCAGTGAAAGTTGAATTGGATAAAATACCAACCAACTAAAGCTACCAACCGGGCTCCATCTCGCCCCCGCCCAGTTTCTAACTGGCCGGCAATCTATCCCCCAAAACCTGAAAAGGTAAAAGAGGGAATGCAAAGATATGCATTTTATGTATATAGATGTAGTTATAAGTTGAAATTGTAAATATTATTAGAATAAATAAAGCATTATTAAATTGGAAATTGAAATTTGGGTTTGGTAAAGGTAAGTGAGGAGCCGCTTGGGTTCGATTATCGATTTCTTCTTTTTAATTTAATTGTGTTAAATATTCATTTGTTTTTTACATAAAAATCAATTTAAGTATTAATAGTTTTATTTTATTCAATAAGAAAACAATGTTTGTTTTACAATTTCTTTTAAGGTTTCGCATTGCACATCTGTATGAAACTTCGAGCATATACCCACTTAGAGGCAGACCTACCGCTCGTCCCTGTGAATAGCGTGCGGCAAAAAAAGGCAATAAGTTCTGTTTTTCGCTCCTCGTGCTGACTAGTTGGCGAGGAAAGTAACATACCCCTCCCCGACAAATTGGCACGTGGAGCGTAAGAGAGATGGGTATACACCTACAAGCACGTAGCCAGGTAAGGGCAGGCGGGCAGCCGACCCTCCCCCTAGCATTTATATGTAGATGTAAAATTAATAGTAGTTTTAAGGTGCCACAAATAGGTATGACTTAAAATTTTTAAAATTATTCTTCATTTACTCAGGTAACTGCTAAAATTCATAACTTTAGATACATTTATATTATATAATTAGTTTTTCCTACGCTACGCCCTTGTATACCTGTTCTTCTGTTTCTCTCGCATATTTGTTCGCACAGCCGTGCCGACCGGAAAGGACACCTCTAGTAGGTATAAGCTTAAAGGTTATAAAACTGACCAACTGTATTAATAAAGCCGAAGTCTTATGCATCCGATGTACGAAAACCGGCAAGTCTCATTGATCCGAATTTCGGACTCGATATCCTGTCAAAAAAAAAGAAAAAAAAAGAGTATTCTGAAGGTCAACCTGTAAAATTGCAACGAAAAGAAAAGAAAATAACAACCAAACTACAACTTTTTTAATAATTTTAATTTTGCGATTAATGTTATAAAAACAGATATCTTTGGTAATTCTTAGCGAACTGAAATATTATTAAATGGAAGAAGAGAAAGTGGTTGTTGAGTATAAGGTAAATTTAAGTTAAGGTTAAAAGTATTTAAATTATAATTGTTTATTTTATGAAATTACCCCAACAAAGTATATAAAGTAAGGTTAGAAAACCAGAAAGAAACGTCCGACATCCTACAAAGTTAAAATTAATTTAACTCCATCCGACGTCGGTTAAAATGTTAAAATATTCGGATGAAAAATGGCGCCAAATTGCTCTGACCAATCAAAATAATTTCGGATGATCGGGTCGTCGGAAATCGAACGCATGGGACTCCGGCTTAATTTTAACTTTGTACGATTTCGGATGTTTCTTTCTGATGTTCTAACTTTACTTTATATACTTTGTTGGGGTAATTTCATAAAATGAACAATTATAATTTAAAAACTTTTAACCTCATAAATTTATCTTATAACAACCACTTTCTCTTCTTCCATTAAATAATCTTTCAGTTCGCTAAGAATTAGCAAAGATATCTGTTTTTATAACAATAATCGCAAATCGCAAAATTAAAATTACTTATTCAAAAAAAAAATTGTAGTTTGGTTATTATTCCTTTTTTTTCGTTTTATGGTTAACCTATCCCGTGAAATTATCTTTTTTTCTTTTCTTTTTACTGGATATCGGATCCGAAATTCGGATCAATGAGACATGCAAGTTTTCCGAAACAAATTTTAAAAAGTTTCGTACATCGGATCGTCGGAAATCGGACGCATGAGACTCCGGCTTTAAATGTCATATGTACAAGCTAACCCTTCGAGCATATATGTACTAGAAGAAGCGTTGGTACGATAAGTCTACAACCTTTCTCTCTCGCTATGCGTGCAGATTGCAGTACGTATATACTCGAAGGTTATAAAACTGACACACTTTATTAAATATCCCATGTATAAGCTAAACCTTCAAGCATATACGTCAACAATCTTGTTCTCTCGCCCTGCGTGCAATCGCGCCAAGGCTGTATCCAGTAGTTATGTGCTTGAAGAGCTAACATAATAATATCTTACGGTCTGCCCTAGTATCACATAGGTGTATTCTTAGTATACTTACTTTACGACCATTGACGAAGTCCGTTAAAATTTATACCACTGGGCTGTAAGAAAAACCACGTAGTAGGTACTCAACCAATCGGATTTGATCGGTATGCCTGCTACAGCTATGAAGAAGTGTATGGGTCTATCGTAAATTTAAAATATCTCCTATTATAAACTATGGTTTTTGGGTGCCTAGGTATAACAAAAAATACTAAATGCTATTTAATTTAGGTTTGCAAAAATTTGTAAAAAGCTTTTTTGTAAAGAATAAAATTTATATTTATATACCAAAATGGCACCTTCCCGAGTTATAAAAAAAAAAAAATATGCAAAATTAATTCAAAAAAAAACAAATTACAAGGAACAAAAAAATACTTTTTTAATAAAATTTGACAAAGATATGAATTTAATTAAAATTAATACCGAAATAAAAGTTTACTATCGGCCGAGTGATGATCGCGTTGTTAAATTTAGCAAAGGAACTAGGCATTTGTTAAAAGTTAAAAACGGTTTAGAATGTTTAACAAAATGTCAGATTTTGACAGGTTGCCTACTAAAATCATTGAATAACACTAACAATGACGTTTTGTTTAACATTCTAAACCGTTGTTAACTTTTAACTTGCCAAGTCCATTGCTAAATTTAACAACGCGATCATCACTCGGCCGTATATCTTTACAGATTATTTTTCATGGCGTGTCCAAAATCACAATATTTAAAATGCCAAATTTAATTTATGATTACCCTGTAATCTAACGTTTCATCTTGTAAACCATTAAATACTTTTCGCAATTAATATTGATTATTAGGCCGTTTTTCACAATTTTAAATTTTATTTCAAAATTTGATACCAGTACCTTTTAAAAAATCAAATTGGTTTTTTTTATTGATCACCACGGATGCGCATGTATTTTATAAAAAATGTTCCTGTTTAGGGTGGGTAACACAGCGAATTATGGTGAAAATTTTATGCCAGCATTTTTTTTCACAATTATAAAATAAAATTATAATTTTTACAAATTGTAGTAAATAACGTCCATAAAGGTGTACGTAGAGTAACTATAAAAAATTAAAAAAAAAAAACTTGTAATAAGTTAAACTTTATGTAAAATTAAAAAATATACTAGAATAAGTCTTGTTATAATTTACCCTCCTTATTCTAGGTATCGCCTCTATTGCTTTAATAGAAAGAAAAATAATGTGCTATTAGAAAAAATAAATAAAAAAAAAACACATCTATATTAAGTTGTTAATAGATAAAAAAAAGATTTTTTTAGTGGTAAAAGTGTCAACTGTTATATTAGATATTTGCTGCAAGAATTGCAGTACAAACTTAAGGTTTTAAGAGTCCTCCCTGCACACGCCAAAACATTTTTTATACAATGGGACGGCTTCGGTCTTGGTCCCCGGGTATAAAGGATGTGTGTGCTTAGTTTATTGACCCTTAAAAGTACGCGTATCGCCTAAAGCAAAAAAAGGAAAACACCAAAAAAAATTTTAACACTTATCCCATCTCACTTAAAAACATTATTAAAATTTTTATATGAAATAAAAGAAAATCTGAGATCTTTTTCTTACTTATATACAGATTATTTTTAGATGACCAAAATCACAATATTTAAAATGCCAAATTTAATTTATGGTTACCCTGTAATGTAACGTTTCATCTTGTAAACCATTAAATACTTTTCGCAATTAATATTGTTTATTAGGCCGTTTTTCACAATTTTGAATTTTATTTAAACATTTGATACCAGTACCTTTTAAAAAATCAAATAGGTTTTTTTTATTGATCATCACGGATGCGCATGTATTTTATAAAAAATGTTCCTGTTTGGGGTGGGTAACACAGCGAATTATGGTGAAAATTTTTGCCAGCATTTTTTTCAATTATAAAATAAAATTATAATTTTTACAAAGTGTAGTAAATAACGTCCATATAGGTGTACGTAGAGTACCGATAAAAAATTTAAAAAAAACTTGTAATAAGTTAAACTTTATGTAAAATTAAAAAATATACTAGAATAAGTCTTGTTATAATTTACCCTCCTTATTTTATGTATCGCCTTTATTGCTTTAATAGAAACAAAAACTGCCTTTTAAAATAATTTTTATGGTGCAATATATCTTTGTATGGTTTACCTTTTTTAATAATTTCCAAAGATACTAAATTTTTTGCTTAAAATTTAGTTATATGATGAAATACTTATATACAATAATATTTTAATTTTTGCTTAATTAATTAAATAAAATTAATTCCGGAAAATTTATGACCAAAGTTTTACAACGTGCTTCAATACCGTAGTTTTAACCCAAGTAGAACAAAACAAGGTCGCAGTCATAAATTGTAAAACATTTTTGTTTTAATGAAATTTTATTTAAAAACAACTTTATTACTTAATCACAATAAACGTAAAAATGTGTTTTAAAATGGCTTTAAATTATAAAATTTAATTTAGTATTTTGTTGTATTATTTTTTTAGTTAACAAAACTATATATAGTGCAGTATATTTGAATTATTTCTTTTTTTGCATATTGTGTACAGAAGTGCATTAAGCTAATAAATCGGAATATCATCGGAACCACATGACTATATTAAGGTCATTAAAAAGGCAATATACTTTTATAGAATTTTGTCTATATATGAAGCCACACACAATTAAATTTATTTATTGTAGTATGTTCGGAATAAAACATATATTACTACATGTTTATAGGTATCAGATATTATACTAAAATGTATGCAAGTTTTATTTTAATTTATAATTTTAAAACGCATACTGAACATATATATGTAAAATTGTTTTGTCCAATATATTGAGTCTAGGTAGCCCCTTGAATATACCTTACCATATATGAGCCGTTGAAAACCAGAGTGGTCAAAAAATGTGATTTTTAAATAATTAGACCCAAAGTTAACGTATTATTGGTAAATCTTCAGTCCAAATACTAAAAATTTAACATTTAAATTATGTTAATAGAGGAATAACTTAAATTTTCTTGTAGAAGAAGATATAAATTTTTATCATCCTAGTGGTTTTTGGTACATTTTTTTGACTTAGACCATTTTGACTTTCACTTCATTAACACTATAAGTGCATTATTTAAAATTTTGCTTAGCAAATTTTTCATTTATCCTGTATAAATAAAACCAATTTTTAATCCATTTGTTTATTTTTTATAAAGATTATTATGGGCCTACAAAAAACAAAAAATCCTTTTTATAAATGTAAAATAAACCACACAACAAAACAAGTTAAGTAAACTCTTCATCTACGTCTTCTAAAGGTCCAATGTCATCTTTAGCAATATTTGCTGTTTTAAGGTTTTTAAAGAACTTTTGGTATACTGGTGGTATAAACTGATACAACTTCTCCATATTTTTCTTTTATTGGCACTAATAGGCAACGAAGATTCATAAAGAATGGGTAATTAAATATTCTTGAATTCTGTCACTCGACCTTTTTTACCAGGAAGTAGGTCCATTATTTCAAAAGACATATTTTTGTTTAATGTTTCTTTGTAATAAATTTTATATGGCTGTGACTTTTTAAAATGAAGCCATTGTATTTTTAGCCAAGATATTTACTCATTATCACAATTCCTTTTTCGGCGTGTTACTGCCTTTTTCAAATCAGTTCTCTTCATCTGGTAGAACTGGAACGGTTTTCGAGATTTACAATTTCTAATAAGTACCAATCATCAGGCACATGCTTTACTCGATTTTTTGCATGGAGTTCAATGACACCAAAATCCCTATCATTTGGCAAAAATGAATGACCAGATGTCATAAATTTGTGATCTATGTTTTCTACTTGCAGCTCAGGCTCAGCAAGCAGCTTCAGCCAGAGCAAACATTGCTTAAAGTTTCTGTTCTGGCCTCCGCAAGCATCACTATAGGCAATAAGATGACTTGCATTTTTTGCATAAGTTAAAATATGTTTTCGCACACAAGACCCAATTTTCTGAGCACCGCGGGAAGCGACACTTTCATCCCAGGCATACATAAATGCATTTTCATCCTCACAAAATTCGTGTATGCCAAATTAAACACATACATGTTCCTTTTGTAGTAAGCCACTGAACATGTCAGTGTTGGAAAGAGAAGTGACTTTTGAAGAGCAAAGGTAAAGCCATAGATTTTTCCCTTATTTAAAATACAAGTACCCTTATCAAAGTTTAAGAGTTTTCTTGCGTTTTCTGCCTTTCGTAAATGAAGTTCGTGTTCAATTTTATTTTGCTTTTTTTCATCTTCATCTGCCGTGATGTTCTTTGATTTAAAATTATCACATTTTAAGCAGGTGTCTTTTAACGGTACGTGAAAGTGAAATAAACTATAAAAAACTATAAAAAAACCTATCTATATGGCTAAAAGTTTTATTTACTTTTTTTATACATATTTTTTTAAATATTAAAGGTACCTACACGTGTACCTTTACCAGTAACTATTTTTTAAAAAAGTCATGTCAGAAGTCAATGTCAGTTAACAAAACACAATTTTTAGTTTCTTATCTGTTTTAAGTATAATCAAATAATTTATGTGCTACATCCGTCCGTCAATCAATAAATTTGAAATAACATATGTATCTTATAACGGGTTGCCAATGTTTTCAAGTAAGTTTATTTTCCATTTTTATATATTCATAAAAATAATTATTTTATTATAGTACTTAAAAAAACAATTTTATAAAGAATTAAACCTTTTCATGTCTTTTCATGTTTTTTGTTACTATTATTGCGAGAGCAGACTAGCTATCCATAATAAAAAAAAAGTATAATTTTTAAAATAATATATAAAAATCTTTATTCTGGAGAAAAGCCAAATAATTTTTCTTTTAAGTGAAAGTGAAGGTTAAGCTGGTGAAGAACTTTCCGATACATGGCTTCTGACACCCCAGTAGAATTTTCTTCATCGCAAATTTCCTGGTAAAAATTAAACATGGCATGTATGTTTAGATTACTGTTATTACTGTTTAGATAACAATTATTTTTACAGTTACAATCAGAGTCTGTGAACAGCTTTGCTGGTACTAACTTTTTACTAGTACTTATGTAATCTTCTCTACAATTTCTTCTTTTATAAGGCCTTTTCATGCCTATCGGGCTCTCTAAAACGTTTCCTTCCAACACGTTTATTTGCTATTTTTCCAACAGTATTTTTACTGGCATTATCATCATTTGAAATAAAACAAAACTGTTCTAAGAAAACCCTTTAAAGGCAAAGTGGTCTAAGTCATATAAGAATTTTATACATGTTTATGTAAATAAAAATATTGTATTAAAAAAAATATATTTTATAAAATAAGTCAATAATTTATTTTAGGTATTTTACAATAATAAACTTAAGTATTTAAACTACAAATCTATTATTTTCTGTATATTTCGTGCTTTACTTTTTAGGTTAGGTTAAAATTTTAAATAAATATTATATCTTCACCTGTTGTTGACAAATCTAAATCACTGCATTCGTATTCACTTTTGCTTGCAATAAACGGTTCAATTTCTGCCTCACTAATACTCATTATTTTATTGTACCACGCCTTAGCACGAGATAAGCTGAGCAATGGAATATAAATATGAGTATCTAATACCAAAGTGGTCTTAGTCCGACTTGTACCACTTGGGCTTCCGGCAATAGCACATTGTCGCTTTAGGGTTAAGTCTCTAGCGACATCTATGGGCGTTCTAATAGACAAATATAGTTCTAACGTTTTTAATAGGAAAACTACATTAAGAATTGTGGTATGGTGAAATCGGGAAAAGTAAAAACATTGACTTAGACCACTCTGGTTTTCAACGGCTCATATAATAAAATTATATAAAAGTTTTTTAAAAAATATTTATAATCTTAATGGCTGACATCAGGTGAAAAACTACTTACTGGGTTTTATGGTAAAAATGTTTAAATATTTTGGTTTTTCTTACATATTTTTTCACAATAATAAAAGAATAAAATATGTATCATCGCACACTAACACGCAATAAATTGTAATATATATTTTTAATTTTATCTTTATAATATCAAATTTATTATTTTTAAGAAAAATAAAAATATTTACTTTATTTAAATCAGCCAAGTGCTTTTCTTATAGATGTGTGATTGGATTTAGGACAATGAAGATACAGCATTCTTTGGTTCAATAACAGTGTAGATTCCGTCCAAAAAATATTGCCTAGGCGTTACTGAAGGGTAGTTTAAATATAACGGCTATGATAGTACTTGTATTATTTAAAATCTGCCAAAAAATGCAGTTACTGCATCACTGAAACTGATTAAATTTTAATCTGGGCTATTTGGCCTTACATACTATGTGTTTTGGCCACAAACTGATTAAATAAAAACACTTTTTATTTTAAAATTTCACTTATATTCACAACTTGTGACATATGTTTTACTAACACTAAGTATAGCTTCTTTAGACTAGTCATTTAAGCTAATATTAAGAAATGCATAGTTGAGAAATTGGCATTCTTTGGTACTTGAACCTTGGTAATAAAATTAAGGAAAATTATTTTGTAAATAAAAACCTGTAACCCCTTATGCAAGCCTTTGTGTGCTCTGCTAAAGAATAAAAAATCTACAAAATGACATTTTGCGGGTATTCATACTTTGACAGCAAAAAAGTATGAGTGCTCAATGATTATGATTTAAAAGAAAAACCAACCAATCAATAAAATTATAATTTAATAAAAATGAACTGATATATAAAAAAAATTCGAATAGTGTTGGTACAATAGTCAACTATATCAAATGGTAGTTTAGGTAGTATTAAGACTACTTGGTAATGCATGGCCAACTGGAAATTCCCCACAGGGCCGCCGCCAGAAAAAAATGTAGGGGTGGGTCAAAAAGTTTAAGTCAATTTACAAGTCTAAAATTAATCAAAATAAAAACACAAATAAATATTCCACAACTTCAATTTCTAAATAATAATTATACTCATTTAAATTTCTAGGCAATATTGTAATTTTAAGGATTTAGAAGGTAAATGTTTTATTTAAGGTAATTTTTTAAAACCCAGGGAATGTCGATGGTCACCTCTAACCCCCCCCTTCCGACGGCCCTGATTCTCTAGCAGAAAATATTACTATTTTGTATAAAATAATATTAACAACTTTTTATTGTTGGGTTGTCTTACTAATAAACAACCAACATTGATGGATATAACAATGTTATAAAATATATACAATATATTAATACATGAAAAATTGGTGTTCAGAATTTGATATTTACTTTGTATACAAAATTTAATTAAAACTTAGATTCTTTTTATTAGGCTCTAAAGTTAAAAAAAAAACTATTTATGTTATAATATTTCTAAAAGTTTTACTTACCTTAATGAAATAAAAAAAAACTTAAAAGAGAATTTACAAATTTATGGAAAAATATTATAGGTAAACTGTAAAAATTACTTTCAATTTTTACCATAATTTTTCATTTTTTTCCAAGCTTTTTTATTCTTGTTATTGTAAGTTAAACTTTAATACATTTTACGACATAGAAAGATACATTTTTTTAAATTAAAAAAATAATAATAATCGAAAACATTTAAAAGCTCAGTAAGTTTAAAAGAAAATATAATAATGTACATCGAAACATAAATAAGTAATAATTTTAGTTTGTCTTTTAATTAACTGGCTAAATAGTTTTATAATTTAAACGAACTAATGTATTTTATTGCGATGAATTTAAAATTTAAAGCCCTAGTATTGATAAACTATATTTAGCAAGCTTTTAACTGAACGACTACTAAACTACTAAACTAAGTATCAATTTCCTAATTCAACCCATAGAAGCATTTTTGCAATTTTCAGCATTAATAAAGGACTTTACAATGTTTAAAACAAATCTAAAATGAAAGAGTTTTTACTTTTTAATATTTAAACAAGATTTTCCTATTTTTTTGGTAAGTTTTTCTAATACTCACATGGCAACCAAACATAGGTAAATTAAATATATAAAAACTATTTTTATTGCAGTTTTTTTACCAATTAATTTTCTTATAGTGCAAACTTAAATGATTATTTGTTAACTGATTTACCTGTTTAAATTTTTAATTAACTCTTTTTTGTGCGCTTGTTAAAACAGGGTAAACTTATTTTTTTTCTTTTCACCCATGTCAGCCTAAAAAAGGTAACACTAAACAAGCTACGTGAGAATCTTTTAAAGTATGAAAAAGTAACTTGTAATAAGTGACCCTAAATAATCCTTGTCGACATCACTTTGTAACAAGCTGTCTTAAAAATATTCTTCTCGACTACAAATGAAGTTTAAGAGTTTAAGTATTGATCAAATTCTCCAAAAAATATTATTAAAGTTATTATATTTAAAATTTAAAGTTATTTATTATAGAATAACGGTGTATATTATTACCTAAAATAAAACAATTAAGGAGTTATTTTAATAAAAATCTGCTTATTAATTATATGAAGAATGCAAGCAAAAAACACATTTGAGATTTATATTGTAATGTGTTTTAAAAGCCCAAATAAAAAATGAAAATTAGTAAAAAAATTAAATAATTCATTTAATTATTTTTTTTTACTTTAATTTCCGTTAGATCATAAGGTTTCAAAGAAAATATTCGTTAAAGTGTAATTAAAAAAATAATAATATAGCATATCATTGGTAGCCGCACTTTTTTCAATTTATTTTTTGACGGCTTATATAACTAATATTTTTTTAAACCCATTATGGCTGTAAAATGTCTTATATCTTAGCTACATAAAATTATATTTTTCGTTTTCTTATCTCATATCGTTTTGATACAACTAACCACAACTTACCACAACTAACGGGGTTGGTTGACGCACCACATGGGGTAGGTTGCCGCATACAAAAATTGGTGTAAAAACATGAAAAATTTATTTTTTTTAATTTCTGATACCAAATTTCAACAAGAAGAATACTTTAAAAATATTTTATTAATTTTTTTAGATCAAATAGGTTTATTTTAACAAACATAAAAGGTACAAACTTAAAAATTATTAGAAAACTCAACCTATGAAAAAACTTAACTGAATAAAGCCTAAAAAAATATGTCATAAAGAGTAAAAACTAAAAAAAAAAACAGTCAACGTTATCTTTAAGTGTTAAACTTATAAAAAAATTTAGGTAACTAACTCATCAACGAACTTAAACACAAAAACTTAAAAATAAATAATAGAAAAATATTAACAGTTTAAGTTATAAACACTTTTCTACTCACTCATACAATTAATACAATAAAAAGGAGGGCTATCCTCCCCCACACATTCTTTGTGTGCCCACCCACTGCATGAAAAACATCTAATCCACTTTTCGCCCGGACGACTGTTGTAAAAGTATCCAGGCAGTAAACGCATAGACACTCATCTTCGTCGCTCGATTCTTGATCCAATTGTTTTTTATTTGCAATTTTCTTCTTTTTATTCTGGTTGTTGTTTTCTTTGTTATTTTTTAGCTCTTTTCTTATTGGAACTTTTTTTGTTTGTTCATCTCTTAGTGCCTCTTTTACTGGCGTATCTCTCAAAATCTCGGTGTGACTCCTTTTTCGAGTTCCTTTATTTTAATTTTTTCTTGGTGGAGCTTTTAGCAGGGGCTTTAGCTCAAACGGAGTGACTGTTTTTTTTTTGGGTGTTCAACTCGGTATCTTCTCTATTTATAAGTATTTGCTTTTCCGGAGTTTTTTCTCCTAGTGGTGAGTTTACCTCATTGGAGGTTTTTGGCATTGGGCTAGTAGGATTTTCAAAATAATCCCGAGATGTTCCTGGTTGGGGACTATTATCCTGAGTTATTTTAGGTTTAGGGCTATTATTAGATTGCCTGTCAATTTCATCATCTTTTGCTTGCTCAATAAGTGGGCGGTCAGTGGCATAAGAGGGGAGAAATTCGTCTTCGGAAAAGACACATTCATTGAATGGATAAACTCCTGCCACATTAAACCCAGCCCTTATATTTTTTGGTGTTATTGCGCTTGGCAAAGCTACGGTTACAATTTTAGGTATATCGTAGATGGTCATACTAGACCCTGGATGACTGGTTATCCAACCATCGCATGGTGTATTTACATATTTTTTTAGAGGCCCATACACTGATCTGTCCAGCGGCTGTAGTTTATGAGAACAGTGTGGCGGAAAGGACAACAAGGTCACTTCATTTTCTTTAAAGTAGTCCAAAGAATCAATGGATAAGTGGGAGTCATGGTTATCTAGCAACAAAAGTACCGGCCTTTCTTTGGAGCAACCTGTGTGCTTAACAAAATGCTGACACCAGTGCAGAAAATGCTCCTTTTTCATTCATCCAGACTGATTGGCTCCTCCAGCGCTTCCATGGGGCACCAGACAGCATGTGCTTTCTAAAATTAACGCGTGGAAAAATAAAATACGGCGGAATACTATTACTAATGGCGTTAACAGCTATTGCGAGAGTCACTAATGTGCCCCTTTCTTGGAAGGTGATTCGACATACTTATTTAAAGCCCCGCCTTGCTACAATTCTGTCAGGTTTTTAAACCGTCGTAATTCCGGTTTTATTCATATTATAGATATTCTGAGTGCCAATCTGTAGCCGAGTCAGAACTGTTTTTAGATTTTTAAAAAACATGCCTACGCTGTGCTTATTAAATTCTGATACTCGGGCCAAACTTGTGGCTTCCGGCGTACGTATAGACAGATTACCGTGCCTTTTAATAAAATAGGTAAACCAATCTTGCCCGGTGCATTTATTTGTATTCCAGGAATCAGGAAATTTAATTTTTAGCGAGACAGTCCATTCGTAAGCAAAAGTTCTTATCTGTTTTGGTGATAAGCCAAAATATACATCGGCAGCCTTTAATATATATTCCTCCAATTGTTTTTCTTGGTCGTCGGAGAAAACCTGAAAAATGAAGAAAATGTAATAAATAATTTACAAGCACACTGTTTACAAAAGTGCCCAATAAGTAATTATTATATTTTTTTACGTGTCTATTTTTTACATAGCCGACTGGAGTTCTAGGTAGTTCATTATTGCTATTAAGCTCTTTATCCGTGACTTTCTTCAGAAATCGTCTCAGGGTTCTTTCAGGGATATTGTAATCTCTTCCTGCTCCTCTAATGGATTTATTATTTAATTTGACGTCTCTTGCAGCCCTTAGCATGATGTGTGGAGGTGTCTTTCCCCTTTCAGTAGTTCTCTTACGGTTTCTCATATTCTATGAAGATCAAAAAATGTTTAATTTTTTTTTCCAAATTATATGAACTAAAATCCAGAGTGATGTTGGTTGCCCCTCGAAAAATGCGGCGACCAACCCAAAAGCGTCCTTCAAAATACTTTTGTGTTTATTTCTTGTCTGGTAACTCCTAATGATTAAAAATATGTTACTAAAAAATAGATTCCCGTAGAAGTTCAACGGTGTACTTTGTTTTAATTTCTTTCTTTTAGATGAAAAGTTGTAACAAAAAGAACAGAAAAATTAAATTTTACTTACGAGTATCGAAAACACACTTGACTGCATGCACTCACTTCTATTGCACTGATCAGACTGAAACGTTCCACAAACTTCGGGCTCGATGTTAACTTTAAACACGTGGCGCGGCAATGTTGCCATACTTACAGTTGTCGGAAAAAAGTCACTGCGGCAACCAGCCCCGGTCTCCCCTAAAGAACCCCGCACAAACCTTATGGGAATTGGCTCCCGGCCAAATTGGCTGAAATTTGGATATGTTGTTCGTTTCCGCATCCTGAACAAAAGTCTCAATGGGCACAAAGCTCCATTTTGCTTATTTTGGCTCCTACGGAGCTTCAAAGCTCCACGGATTCACCATTTTAACTCCTTAAAAGGGTAATCTCTTCGAAAGTTTAGTATTTGCTGCGTTAACAAAAAGTACCCTCCTATGTTTTTGAGGTTGCAGCATTCAAATACAATGCCAATATGATAATATTGACAAATAAGTTTTGAACTCAGCAACCTTAAAAACATATATTTCCATGTAAATTTTATCAGTTTTGATTATTGCTTGTTGTTTGATAGTTATCTGACAGCTGTCAACTGTCAATATCGATTTTTTAACACCAATTTTAAACTCAGCAACCTTAAAAACATATATTTCCATGTAGATTTTATCAGTTTTGATTATTGCTTGTTGTTTGACAGTTATCTGACAGTTGTCAACTGTCCATATCGATTTTTTTAATACCAGTTTGAACTCAGCCACCTTAAAAACATATATTTCCATGTGAATTTTATCAGTTTTAATTATTGCTTGTTGTTTGATAGTTAGCTGTCAATTGGCAATATGGTCTTTTTGACATCAGTTTCGAACTCAGCAACCTTAAAACCATACATTTACGCGTGGATTTTATCAATTTTGATTGTCACATGCTGTTTGATAGATAGTTTATGTAGTCAATAATGGTGAATCCGTGGAGCTTTGGAGCTCCGTAGGAGCCAAAATAAGCAAAATTGAGCTTTGTGGCCATTGAGACATTTGTTAAGAATGCCGAAACGAACAATATATCCAAATTTTAGCCAATTTGACCGGGAGCCAATTTCCATAAGGTTTGTGCGGGGTTTTTTGATGCCGGTGTTTTCAAAACTAGTTATTTAATAAAAAAAATTCTAGCACCCGATGTCCCATGCATAAAATAAAATTTGGAATAACATGTTTGGCAAAATCCTAATATTTTTTGCTTAAAAATTTACAGTGGGTCATGCGTTACCAAGTAGTCTAAATACTAACTAAAATATAATTTAGTATAGGTGACTATTGTTTGCAACATTTTTGTAATCTTTTTTTATATGAGGATTTATTTTCCTTGGTTTAAAACTGTTTATTGGTAAGTTTTTTCTTGGTAATCATAGATATTGAGCACTTATATATTAAGCGATCTTTTCTATCGACAGAATAAATACCTGCGAAATGCCATTTAGTAGATTTTTTGTTCTTTAGCACAGCACACAAAGGCTTGTATGAGTTTTCATGTATGAAATAAAATTCTTAGTTTTCGATGTTTAAATTCCAAAACATGCAGTTATTGAATTTTTCGCCCTTTTTTAGATAGTACTACTACAGACGTTATCATTATAACTAATAACCTTAAACTACCCATTATTAATATCTGGGTAATGTTTTTTGGACGGGATAAAACAAGTCGGACCAAACAAATAATATGATTAATAAATTAAATTTTATTACTTTATTGTTCCTTTGACCTTTAAACTCATCTCGTTTCATCATTTTTATGATTTGAACTAATCCTAAGCCTAAATAGAGTGTAAAGGGCGCAAAAAAAATTGCAAAATATAAATTATTTAAAACTGACGTACTCTGAAATTGCTACACAATGTCAAAGGTAAAAAATACCTTTTATTTATCATGGCATGCTTGACAACAGTACTTTTAAATTAATTATCTGTTTTATTAACGTGGTGTTTAATATTTTTTCCATAAGCGAGCGAAAGGTAAAAACGTGCGTAAACTAAATTTAAGCTCTTATTACGATTTTTTAAATACTAAATATATAATATTTTTTGTTTACAGAAATATAATTTTACTTAAAAAAGAAGTCTACATATTCTTGGGACCCTTTTAATAATTTAATTTTGGGATACTCATCATTGAAATTTAAAATGCTCTGTGACATAAAGCATTCCAAATGAAAGTTGTTAGATCTGGAGTTTTAATAAATTTGAACAAACACAGCCTTCTCTATTAGCTTGACGTCATTTTAAAAAATTTTACGCGTTTTATTAAAAGTTCTACGATCAACAGGTATTTACCACACAAAGTTTGTTTTTTAAATTGCACAAACGAAAATGCAAAAGACAGTCTGTTGGTATAAATATGTTTCGAAAGATGCCGGCTGAAATAACAGCCCTAAATGAGTAATTTTGTTCTTAATAATTTGTAAAAAGTAGCAATATATAGAAAGTATAAATATATTTAAATACATAAGTTAAAAATAATTTCAGGAGAATAATTTTTTAAGGGTTTAAATACTTTTATAATTTTAAATTTTTAATACGTTTAAATTAAACCAAAATATATTTTAAGAAAAAAGGAAAAAAAAAAAAAAAAATTTTTAAATAAATAAATAAATATATATATATATATATATATATATATATATATATATATATATATATATATATATATATATATATATATATATATATAATATATATATATATATATATATATATATATATATTTTATATATATATTTATATATATATATATATATATATATATATATATATATATATATATATATATATATATATATATATATATATATATATATATATATATATATATATATATATTCCAAAAACGGAAAACCATAAAATTTAAAATTTTTTTTTTTTAATTATTTTTTAAAAATTTTTTTCCTTTTTTTTATTTTTTAAAAATTTTTTAATTTAAATTTTTTCTGTTGTACAACAGTATTTCTCAAGATGTTCTGAAAACCTAAAATTATAATTGTTAAAAAAATTTTAAAATTTAAAAATTATGAGCACTAAGATTAAAACTAAATTATTATGTTTCTTATAATGACTTTAGCCTTAAGAAAACTCCTCTGCACCCTTGAAAAAGGAAAAAAAAAAATTTCCAAAGCTCGGCGTTTAAAAACACGGATCCTGGTTTTAAACCTTTTATTGGATATCTGGTTTAAAAAGTTTCTATGGTACCCAACGTAACGTAAAAATTTACAACTTTTAACCTTTAACTGTCTGTCAACTTCTTTCCCTCGGAATCAAAACTAAACTGGCCCGTGCGGATTTTCCCTTTTCGCTTTTTTTAGTGAAGTGGAAAAAAAATGGAAAAGTCTGGAAAAGTCTAGAATTAGCTGGAAGGTTTTTTTTCAGGATGTGAAAAATGTAAAAAAGGGTGTCTCCAGCGCCCTCAAGGGTAATCCGCAATGACCGTCGA